>JASANV010001444.1:0-57398 GCA_030849715.1 Trypanosoma mega | reverse complement strand
GTCTCACTTGGTGATAAAGTCTCACTTGGTGACAAAGTCTCACTTTGTGACAAAGTCTCACTTTGTGATAAAGTCTCACTTGGTGACAAAGTCTCACTTGCTGATATAGTCTCACTTTGTGATAAAGTCTCACTTGGTGATAAAGTCTCACTTTGTGATAAAGTCTCACTTGGTGACAAAGTCTCACTTGCTGATAAAGTCTCACTTGGTGACAAAGTCTCACTTTGTGATAAAGTCTCACTTGGTGACAAAGTCTCACTTGCTGATATAGTCTCACTTTGTGATAAAGTCTCACTTGGTGATAAAGTCTCACTTTGTGATAAAGTCTCACTTGGTGACAAAGTCTCACTTGCTGATAAAGTCTCACTTGGTGACAAAGTCTCACTTTGTGATAAAGTCTCACTTTGTGATAAAGTCTCACTTGGTGACAAAGTCTCACTTGGTGACAAAGTCTCACTTGCTGATATAGTCTCACTTGGTGACAAAGTCTCACTTGCTGATATAGTCTCACTTTGTGATAAAGTATCACTTGGTGACAAAGTCTCACTTTGTGATAAAGTCTCACTTGGTGACAAAGTCTCACTTGGTGACAAAGTCTCACTTGGTGATAAAGTCTCACTTGGTGACAATGTCTCACTTGGTGATAAAGTCTCACTTGGTGACAAAGTCTTACTTGGTGATAAAGTCTCACTTGGTGACAAAGTCTCACTTGGTGACAAAGTCTCACTTGGTGACAAACTCTCACTTGGTGATAAAGTCTCACTTGGTGATAAAGTCTCACTTTGTGACACAGTCTCACTTGGTGATAAAGTCTCACTTGGTGACAAAGTCTCACTTTGTGATAAAGTCTCACTTGGTGACAAAGTCTCACTTGACGACAAAGTAGCTGTCATTGATAGAGTTAGTGTCTCGGTTTCTGTAGGCTTTTGAACCTCGCAAATAACGAACAAATCGCGTTGAGCAGTAACATCATAAGGTGGCCACCAGGGGTAATTATTGTACCATGCGGAACCCGTGGTTATGTTTGGAAACACAGCTCCCAAAAGGAAAGCTTGGGGAGAAGCTGGATAACCACTAGCCCAACGCGCTTTGAACCCATTTAACGGTCTGTTCATCATTCGGCTGTAAAATCCACCCAGATAAAAGGGAACACCATAAGCAAAATCCGGATTGCCACTCGAGAGAAAACGACCATGGTTCCAGCGGTATATGCAATTAGCTTCCATCAACGCATTACCCGTCATGCATCGTTTACTCTGGTCGGTTACAGAATAAAGATTATACCACATGTCCCCCCCAAGATATGCAAACGCATTTCCACTAGATCCACGATTCGCTCGCAAGATCGTCGAAATGGCAGCGTGCGCAGCGTCTGTCTGGTCAGCCGTCAGGTAGGCAGATTGGCCATTACAGAGAGTTGCAGAGTTGTAATAGATATCACTGCCATTAACGAGTGGCGCAAGCACGTTATTTGGGAACGACATGTAGCGCTTTATAGGTACGGTATATGCAGGCTGCGCGACCGCGGGGCATGGCAGGCGGCACCACGCGTGCTGCAACAGCAGAAGCAGCAGCACGCATAGAGCGCGGGTGCGCACAGCTGCTGACGCTCTCCGGGAAGCTCTCGAGGACATCATAGGATTGCAGAAGGTCTTTGCTAGAGGCTAAATTTATTAGATCAGAGAGAACGGAAAAGAAAGCCACAGACATGTAGGGACGAAAAAAGAAAGGGAAAAGGCAAAGTGCCTCGTTGAAATAAGGCATCACACTTACACCGCAACGAAAAAAAAAAAAGTGGTAAAAGATAGTTATCTCTTCGTGAGTACAAAATTGAAGAACACATTAAGGTGTCGGAAGGGCAGTTACAAAACTTGACACCAATTATTAGTCACACGATATGGCATTGTTGCTTAAAGAAAAAAAAAAAATACGAGTAATGGATAAATATAGGCAGAAAAATTTACAGACATTAATTTTTTATCTTGGAAGCACCTCGATTATCGTATGGCAGTTTCCAGTGAGTATTACTTTAACGGATTTTTCATATCTTCGCATTTTCGCCTATCACCATGCAATAAAATGAAAGAAAAAATAAAGCCTCTGCGGTGCTAAGGTATCTCTAGCATAGCATTCATTGGACGATGTAAAAAACAATAACAAGAAAAAAACAGAATAATCACCTAAAATCAAAAATTATCACGTTAACATTAACTTAAGTAAGATGGGGAATAATCGTCCTACCAATCCCAGTTCCAGACTCAGACCCTTTACATCTCTACCAATAAGGAGGAGGAAATACAATAGCAAGGGGAAAAGTACATCAAATAAGGTAACCCATTTAAGGGAGAAAAGGGAAAAAAAAAAACACGCACATATATAGGAAACTAACTCGTTTTTTTTCTTCACATATTTCCATTGAACAGACATCAACAAAAAGGAAAAGACAAAAAAGCGACGCATCTTATTATTACCTTGTCTTTGTTGTTTTATTTTGCAGACGGGAACTTGTGAGGGCAAAAGATATCTTGTCTTCTACTTTCAGTGTATTGATGCATATGCTATCATTATAGCACGTAGAGTGAGAAAGATTGAGTTTCTTTATTTCCCTCTTTCAAAGAAAGGATACAGGGTGATTTTTTCTTGTTTTGTTTCTAATTCTATCTATCTTTTCATCCTTAAAGTGGAGTGCTAAAAAAAAAAATGTAAAAAAAATCAAAGAGAGGAAAGTAAGAACTATTGGGAAATCATTGTAATCAGAAGAATTACATTCGCACAAAAGCGCGCGCGTATTAACAACTCAGTTTTCCTTACTTCCAAGCCGCATCCGATCTCACAGCAAATAGATTAAGAAACAAACATCTACAGATGAAACAATAAGAAAAGGTGAGAGATGCTTCACATTTTGCTCGCACATTATTTTGGTTATTGGTAGCTCCTACCTCCTCACCTTTTCACCACGCTCCCTAGCAGAATGAACACAAAATAATTTTTAATTTCTTCTTTTCAGCTCCACCGTTGGTAGTAAATGATTTCTTTTCTTGCCGTGCTCTTTACAGAATCGTAGTAATACTTTCACCCCAGTTTCATTTACTACCAATACTACTTTTTTTCTTTTAGATGGCGTGTGTGTTTTGATTGCAAACATATCTTTTGGATTCGCGCGCGTCCTCTTTCTGTTCTTTGCTTTAAAATAATAATAATAATAATAATAATAATAATAATAATAATAATATATATATATATTCGCTCTACATTTGTTGCTTGTTTTTTACGCGTGTATGCTTGTCACTGCAAATGTTTGCGTGTTTTTCTTCTTTTTTCTTTGCCCTGCCGTTTATTGCTTGACTCGTCAAGACGCCTTTAGGATGGGGCGGCCTCCGATTCGTTTCGTTTCCTCATTGCGTGACTTTGTGGCCAGCGTCTCCATGGCGGCGCATTGCGGGACAAAATCCTTCGGCACTTTTCTGTTTAATTGCGGCATCTTTTTCGGTTCATTAGCGCTTCTCTTCGCCTCCGGGTTTCCATGAGCGCGTGGTTCATTTCTTTTGCGCTCCTCAATCTCATGACGACGCTCTGTGTTGGGTTCGAGAAAACCAACCTTAACAGCCTCCGCGTTCTCCTCGCCATCATGACGCGAAAAGAGAGGTGCCAACGAGCTCTCCGCCGAATTCCTTTTCCCATTGACGTTTCCAATCACCGGATCCCAATTTCGCGGCAGAAGTGGTCGATGGACGGGTACACGAAAGTGTGACTGTTGTCGTCCCTCCTTGTTCTGCGCAATGTTCTTCTCGTAGGTTTCATTGCGCATCGCATCATGTGTTTCGGAATGCTTGGATCTCCTCCCGCTTTCCTCCTGGTTTGGCTTGGATGGACTCTTGAGGAGATACTCGGCGGGAATCTCCGTAAAAAGCTCTTCCTCCCCCGTGTACTCCGGACTGGCGGAGTGCTCCGTGACGTCCTGGTATTCCTGTCCTACCTCCCCGACCTGCGCGGTCTGCTTGTATTCCTCATCCGCGTAAGCTCCGTCCATTGAGTTTGCTCGCAGTTCTCTCTTTTTTTTTTTTTTTTGCTCTTGCTTTGATAAATTCACCTTGGGACAAAAAAGAATAAAGCACAAAAAAATTTTTTTATATAGTATATACATATGTATTTGTATAAACATTTAAATTTTATGTTTGGTTTTCATTTTTCAATCCCATTTAAATTCTAAAAGAGGTGTTTTGTCTTTTTTTCCCATTTTTTTGTGTCATAAATAGTGCGAAGATACGCTGAAAAAGTCATATATATATATATGTATATATATATATATATATATACGTAACGCACATGCGCGCATGCACGTTTATAGACGCAGGTGCAAATGGGAATTTCCTTAATATGTGTTTTTCTCTTTATTTGGGACGATATACATTTTTTAAATTTATTCACACACACACACAAACAAACAAACAAATGAAAACAAAAAGAAAAACATTTTTTATAACGTTCTCACACCCCGTATATACTATGCATTGTTCCATTCATGCTTCTTACGACACTCACGGCAAAGTTTCACACCTGTACTAAGACGCACCAAGCAGTCACCACAAATAGCAGATCGACAATCCTGACACTGTTCGCGTGGCGTAAAGAAGATGCCAAATTTCTTAAAACACTGACGACACGTTTTGGATTCACCTTTTTCGAGGACAAAGTTTCCCATACCTATAGGGGATTCCGCTTGAGAAAGTTGAAGGTCTTGAAGTTGTTCCGACATCATTTGCACCTCCTCCCGACGCGTCACACAGGAATCAAGGATAAACTTGTGAAAGTATTTTACCCATTCCGCACAAAAATTTACTTTTCTTTGAACCCCTTTCATCGCGTCTTGTAGTCCCAAAGAAGGGTTATCCCCATCGTGGCGTAAATAAAAAGATTCCCAAAACACGAGTCGCTTACTACTACAGTTGGGTATAAGTCGATGTAAACCACATCCTTTTTGTTTCGATATGTATTCCCACGCGGTGTGGGAGTCGTATTTTTCATTAACAAAGTAAAGTGGCGTTTCACCCGCTTGCTCTCGTCGGGTTGCCCTAACCACGTCGGTCCATATAGACGCCGTATTTAGTCGAACTCCTTCAAACATTCGCTCCTTCTCACCATTACAAAGGAATGTACCATACAAACAAGAGTAAACCTCTTCACTAAGATATTCCAATAAATGCGGGGTAAATTCAAAGTGATGGGGAAATTGTCGCACCACCTGAAACACAGCATCCATCCATTGCACAAAGATAGGGGATGGTTGGAGCTTTGAAGTAGAACCTTGTGCCTCTGTATCAGAACTCGACACCCCCGCATCTGTTGTGTATCTTGTGTTACCTTGCACCTGATGCCCACATCGCTCAGCAAATTTATGTCCAAATGAACAAAACTCTCTCTCCACTAAAACACAGAATCCAACAATAGTTCGATAAAAAGGATCCAATAAGAGCATTGCCATCGCCGTGCATTGCGGGGTACGATCCCATCCATCTGTACAGTGTACCAAACAGGAATCCCCACGGTCTAGCGAATCCGCAAGTGAAAGGGAACACAATAACACACGCTGAATATATAATAACCACCCAGAATCAAAAAATTGGGAAAGAAAATTTTCCTTCACCTGATTTCCATTAAATTGGCGAATAATAGACTTTAGTTTAGCAAAAGATTTTGAAACCGCATGAATATTATCAATTCCATGAAAGCTTACTTCACAAAAATCGTGAGTAGAGCTTGTCTCATATCCACCACCTAAGGTACGATTTGAATACGCCACATTTCGCGGGCGACAGTCCGCAACATAAAGTGAACACTGCCGCCGTCGCTGTTGTTGTTGTTGTTGTTGGTGCGCTTCTGACGGCTGCGAATGAGCCCCCTTGCTTGCCGTGAGTGGATCAGACACGGTCTCTATATCAAACAATGAAGGTGGTGGGACATTTTTACTGACGGTACTTGTCGCGGCAGCTGACACTTCCCTATTGACAGGTTCCGCGTTGTGTGCGTGGTATCCCCCATTCACGAGAAGAAAGCACAGGTACACATCTTGCCGCAATGCCGGAGAACGCATGAGGGGCTGCGCGCAGCGCGCCAAAACCGCCCCGTTCCCTAAATGCACAAACGATATCGCCGGAAATCTCGCCCGCGAACGTGCAGTCATGGCCTCCTCCATCATCGCCTCCGTCGCCGCGGCGGGGATGGCGACGCGAAACGGGTATGTGGGCGACCGGCCGTAACCCCAATCAGACAAAGCAGCGCTAGTGAGGCGAAACCACGGCCGTAAATCGCGTCCCGTCCCTGTGTGATGGTCATCGCTTGCCTTTGGCACTGCACTGCCGGGGTGGAGGCAGAGTTGGCGCTCCATCTCGCGGACGGGGTCGTGCAAGTTCCAACCAAATTCTACCCGTTCCATCGGGTCCTCGTCGGGGCCCCACGTGTCCGTCTCGCGCCGATCCGCTGGGTACCGTTTGCGGTGAAGTGTAAAGGCGGGCATGGCAGTAATGTGCGAGGGCAAAGTACGCGGGAGAAGGCGTGAAATGGCGCTCGCCACCCGCTCACCCTGCAGGAGCACCTCCACCTCCCACAGGTGCTTGGTGGATATCTTCAGCACAAACACGGGGGTTTGAAGTGGCGACTCGGAAAGGGGTGGTGCCGCGTTGGGGGAAGCAGTGAGGGTCGAATTGTCATTGGAATGGGACCGCGGGGATTGTCCACGTCCTCGCTGGAAGACGGCACGATAGGCCACCGTCATTGTGCAACGCGGAACGCTCCATGACT
This sequence comes from Trypanosoma mega, assembly GCA_030849715.1. Lineage (NCBI taxonomy): Eukaryota > Euglenozoa > Kinetoplastea > Trypanosomatida > Trypanosomatidae > Trypanosoma > Trypanosoma mega. Next base: position 50,600 of record JASANV010001444.1, on the reverse strand, counting down.
CGATGGAGGAGAGCGGCAACGAAAAGTCCGCACTCCCAGTGTCGGCGATGGTGACACGGTAATTGGAGACGGTAAGGGTACATCGGACTGGGAGAGCGTCGTTGTCTATCGGATACAGCAATGCGGCGGCCTCACCATCCTGGGCAGTGTGGAGAATACTGATAAAACTCGTCTCACCGGGGAGTGAATCAAGTAAACCAACCCTTGACATGTGATAAAATTGTATTGCTCTATCACTTTTAATGGAAAAAAACAAAAAACAATGATAAGACAAAAAAAAAAACTGAACTCTCTTTTTTTTTTTTTTGCATCCAATTTTTTATACAAACACGTATATTTATACATGTTTCACATGATGTGGTGAAGAGAATTTATATATATATATGGAGAGAGAGATCAAAGGAAAAAAGAGAAAATAGTAAGGCATAGGTTTTTTTTTGTTTCTTTGTTATTACTAGGTCATCGGTCCTATCTTTTTTTTTTTACTCTTCAATTTTTTTTTAGATATGAGTTCATGTAGGGATAGCACTGCGCACAAGTATACGTACTTCTACTTTCACTGCGTCCTCTCGACGATCGTTTTCCAGTTATAAAAGAAATAACATGGCATGAATACTATGGACGAAGAGAGGCATATACACACACAAATATATATATATATATATAATTACAAAGCATACACATAATATAGATCGTACAACCAAAAAAAAAACGCGGATTACTCTCTCTCTCTCTCTCTATTTGTACAAATTATACTTTTTCCTTTTCCATTTTTTACTCCATCATACAGCGAATTATTACTCAGTGAGGGCATCACATGATATCCATATACTTACTTGCCGGCAACGCGTTGCCCCATAGCTGGTCGCTCGTTTTTTGCACCGCCAATTGTTCATTATAATCCATTTCCTGACTTATATTACTACCGGCATTAAGTCGCGCCTTTATTGCATCCGATGTGCCCAATCTCATAGGACCATCCGCGTAGAAACCATCATCATCGGTGCGGAACGACTGATACAATGTCAATTGCCTATTCGTTGGCGACACAGGGGAGTTTGAATCGGAGAATGAGGACACTTGTTTCTTTTGTTGCTTCTCAAACATAGATGTGGAGGATTTCGTTTGTTCTAGTGGTAGTTTGACTAACTGTTCTGATGATCGCAGCATTTCCATTGCCGGATTCACCCTGCAACGGGCGAGGATTTCACCAATAACTGATTTTAGTGCCCCTGCCGATTCACTTCGTTGCCTAGGCGGTGCCAATTGCGCATGGTCAACGATGGTCACCACTATGGGTGCCGCACCCGAGCTGCGTCGGGCATTAGCGCGCAAAGCACTTTGTTTATCCATTTCAATAGCAAACGGCCGTTCCTGATGACGTTGAGCACGCGGGGCGAGGGGCGGGGTGGGGATCGCAATTGTTGCTGTTTCGTCGCCATGACAAAGGGCTGCGACGGCGTGGCGTAACGCTTTTGGATTGGTTGTCCCAAAAGCCTCCGTCACCGCCGTCGATGTGGCAGACCCCGCGGCGAGTTCATCCGCCACTTTCATAAAGTCCATCAAAGCGGTGATGGGCACTCCTGTGGACGCTTCGGTCTGAAGTGGTTGTCGCACGTCAATGTTTGGGGCGAGTTGAAACACCCATGTACCACTCGCCTCGGCAACAAGGCGAGAAGCGAACTGTGGTGCCAATTCACTTGGTTTTTTGTGTAAGCGGTTCTGCAGCACATCCATCGCGTACGCTGTCACACGTGGAAGTGTGTACACAACACCAGCGTTGGCAATCACCACCGTCGCCAATTGCGCCAACGCCACGTGCAGCTCACTACACCGGCCGCCATGGTGAGATTTGTGACTCCTCGTATTCCCTTTTTTCTTCCTCTGTGTCCTTCTTTCACCGTCTTCGCTACCGCGCTCCGCCTCCTCCTCCTCCTCCTCATCTTCATCGTTCTCCTCCTCGTCATCCCCTTTTCTCGCGCGTCTATGCATGGCCTCCTGCAGCTTAGCGGCGAGGGCAATGGCGAATGGGAAAGCACGGGAGCCCTCGCTTTGCATGACCGCTGTGGCGACTCGACCAATTTCTATTACCATAGACGGTGTCACACCTGTCGAGTCAGACACGGTAGCGAATGCCCATTGCTGTGCGGCCGCCACATCTGTCCTCTCCGTTTCCAGTTCGACTTCCTCATCTTCCCCGTTTACCTCCGCGGGGTTGGGCTTGAGGTCTGGTACACCGGTGAGGAGCCCCACGAGACAGCGCGCCGCCAAGGTCGTCTGCTCAACAGGCCGTTGCAGAAATGGGGCCACGACTGCGGCGATATCGATATCCTCCCGTTGTGTGAGTGGGACGGTGCGCACATACGGCGCCGCCACCGCGAGCGCGCGAAGGGCGAGCAGTTCACCCGGTAGCGCTCCACGTCCGTCCCGAAGTTGACTAAGAAGACCAACAACGATGCTATGCAGTTGGGGTGCGTTGTGCTGCGCGTGTGTGGCGCGTAGAAGCGATGAGGTGAGACGCAAAACGGAGACATCAAGTTTGTCGCGCGAGGCGACCCCCATAGCATGGCGCACGGCTTCGAAAATAACGCGCGGCCTTCCGCCTGTCATGCGCACCACCGCTATACACTCTGTGAGTGCGCAAACGGCGCCAGTGAGGATCGCCGCATCCCGTGTGCGTTGCGCTAATCGGCAAAGGAACTCACATGCGACGAACCCCAACTGTTGCGGTCGCCCCTCCATTCCGCGCACGACGGACCAGAAAGCGGCGCACGGCAGGAGGGGTGGGGACCACGCGGAGCGTGACGTGACGAATTCTTCCACTCGGCTAAGAAACCGTTGGGCACCCGCCGCGGAGACGCAACCGGCAGCCGCAGCCACGCCAAAGGCCGCCGCGCTCATAAAATTCCCATCCGCGAGGAGTACGACACTGTCAAAGGGACCTTGACGGAGCGCGGCGCGCCACTCCGCCACGGGCCGCTGCCATTGGTGCAGGGAGGCGTAAAGGGAATGCAAAAGTGGCGCTAGAAGACGATCCGCGAGGTCCGCAAGTGCACCATGAAGACAGTGTGTCACATTACCGAGGGCTATGAGTGCTGCAAAGTGAGAGCGGGCGGCCTCCTTACTACCGGTGTGCCCGGCCGCGCACATAATCTCAAGGAGTGGCAAGAGACGTTTCTTGCTGTCTGCTATGAGGCGACGCGACTGTTCTCCATCGGCGCGGTCAGCGAGTTTGTAGCAAAGTATGGCCAAAATGTCTGCGGCGCCAATGTTGTACTCTACTGTTTCCTCAGCAAGGAGTGTGGCACATATTTCGATAGAGTGTGGTACAAAACCACTCACTTCAGCGGATTGGGCAATGAGGTGACGCAGCATTTGCACACCAACCATCACACGCTGCACCTTGTGATGTTTTAAGTGGATGGCGAGGAGTTTCGATATCTTGCGACACACGCGCGGAATGCGCTCGGGATTACTAGCGACATAGCTTTCTAACTTGCCCATCGCATCTTTTACGGGGCCTGCATGAGGGTCTTCAGGGTACACTGCAAGAACAAAATTCTTGAATCGAAACTTTTTTTGTGAGGAGCATGTATTGCCCATTCGCTCCTGTTATTTTTTCGTTAATATATATATATATATATATATATATATATATATTTTTTGTTGTTGTTGTTGTTTGGTTTTCTACACTTTCCTTGTTTTTTTTTTCGGTTGTTGTTCTTTTGAAACTCTATCTTTACGTAAAAAGTAAATGTGGTGTATGCTTAATTGTATATATATATATATATATGTGTGTGTGTAATAGCACAGAAACGTTCCGAGCCAAGCAAATAAAGTGCACCAAGATCTCTATTTGGATACAAGGGACTAAAAATGCATTCACATATTCACAAACAGCACAACAACAACAACAACAACAACAACAACAACAGAAAAAGTGAAACCAAGGAAGAGAAAAAATAAAAATAAAAGGTAGAGTGAGCGAAAAAAAAAAATTAAAACATAAAAACAAAATGAGAAAGGAAAATCATTCAAGTGACCATGGACAATAAATAACTAAATCCAAGCAATATATATATATATATATATATATCGTTTTATTATTATAAACATACTTATGTTTCTATCCTCTCATTGTACAATTCCATCTCGGATGAGATTATCTAACTCGGCGCACACCGCTTGGAGTGGGAGACCCATCACGTTATAGTAATCCCCTTCTATTCCCGTGATGAGACACCCTGCGGCGTCTTGAATACCGTACGCACCGGCCTTTCCTTCCCAATTCTTTTGTTCCGCGACATACGCCGCGATCTCCGCCTCCCCAATTGGCGCAAATGTAACGACTGTGCGGCACTTCAACTCCCGCCAGTGCAGCGTCCCGGCGGCGTCGCGGGCGACGAGGACGACGCCGCTCCACACTTCATGCGTGACACCCCTCAGCTCCCGCAACATCCCCGCCGCCTCCGCCGCGGTGGTCGCCTTCTCCAGCAGCGACACCTCGCCGCGGTTGGATTGGCGCAACACAACGGTGTCCGCGGCGATGAGAAGATCAAATACGGACGCCCCCGCACAAAGGCCGTCCCCATCCACCTGGGCCAGCTGCTCCACCACGCGGCGGGCCTTTTGCCGGGCAGTGCAGAGGGCATAGTCGCCGCCACAAGCAAAGCTGTCCTTTGGGAGATCTTCGGCAAAGTCTGAGATGCGCACCTCCACGTGTAGTCCAATGCCTTCGAGAATCGATAGCCGCCGTGGGGAGGCGGAGGCAAGTATGATGCGCCGCCTACGCAGCATGTCCATGTGCTCGAGCACCATGCGCAAAGAAGTAGGCAAGTACTTCACACGCCTTTCAAGAAGTTTTTTTTTTCTTTTTGCGTATCATGAGGCAGAACAAAAAGGGAAATAAGGGTCCCAACACATAACGTAGTAAACATAAAATAATAAATGAATGGCACAAACACAAAAATGCAGTGCAGTGCAGTGAGGGGATAAATACACAAGGGGGCGGAAACCATCAATACAAAAATCTCTGACCACCCATCAATAAATGTAAATTTAAATATTTATAACGAGCAAACAACATCATAGACCAAACTAACACAAAGAAACAAACAAGCAAAAAAAAAAAAAGAACAGCAAAAAATGGGTATCCCGAGTCGTATCGCAAAATACAACACTCTAATAAAGCTGCATCTTATCTTGACTCTCGCCGACGTGGAGCTGCTCTCTTTCTTCCTATTTTGTTCGTTACATGTTCATCACTCTCGTCGTCCTCGTCGTCTGATCTGTTTTTCGTATTACCACGTCTTCTTTTTGTTTTCTCACTCCTTGTATCACTCCCGCTATCCTCCCGCATCCGGTTGGCACGTATACGTTGAAGAAGCGATTTAGCTACCGTCGCCTCTGACACATTGGTAGTCCTTTCTTCGCACCGCATGACTTTACATGCCTCTCCTTCGCTTGACGACTCGCTTTCACTGTCACTGCTCTGCACCGGCGGTGGGGTTGGGGTGCGCACAAGATGTTTAGATGGCTTTGGTGTGGGTGAATTTCTGCCCCTCCCCTTTCCCCGCTGCTGCCGTGCGTTGGGCGGGTCGGTCGACTCAAACGCCACCTCCCCGAGTCTCCTCAGGGGTGTGACGACAATGCGTCCCTGTTCCGACTGCACGCGCTTCGCCTCCTTGTCGGCCACCGCGGTAATGGCCGCCGCCTCCTCCAACACATGCGCCGCATCCCGCATGGCTACGGCGAGGCGTTCCCACTTCCCCTCCGCCGCGGCTGCATCGCATGCGTCGCGCCCTTCCTGCAGCGCGACGGCCACCATTTGACGCGCCGCCTCCAAATCGGAAAGCGACTCGTCGTGCGGCAAATCCACGTCCGCGGCGGACGAGAGGGCGGTCGTGGCGCGTTGACGGGCGCGTCGAATGGCGGCGCCGGTTTGGCCGCCCAACGCCAACACATCCACTTCGGAAAGGAGATGCATTGGCAGGGCGGCCTTCGCCCGGCGCCAATCGTCCACCCGCCGCTTGAGGGCTACCGCGTCGCCTTGCGGTCCGACGTGATTGCCAATGTATTCACTCTTTGCCTGTCGCAGCGCGTCGGCCGCGTCGGCGTGGTTGGCGATGGACGCGTCAACAAGCGACTCGGCGGTTGTGGCGGCGGCGGGAAAGGAGGCGCCAAACGCACGCATCGCCACACGCAGCTCCTCCGAAGCCAATCGCACATCCGGTGGCGGAAATTGTGCCTCCAGCGTCTCCAATCGGGCCGCGGCCGCCCGCAGTTGGGCAGCGGACTCGCGGGTGGTGGTTGTGTGGCGCAGACGGGCGTGTAATTCATCTGCCGTGGGGAGCGTTGCGAGGGCGGCGGCGTCAATGGACGTCTCCGCAACGACCCGCTCCGCCTCCTCTGCGCTATCGGCGGCGGCGGCGGTGTTCGGGGTGGGAGCGTTCCCCATCCCGCCCTGACTCATGGAAGGCTCCGCCACATCGGGGAGGTCAGCGAGGACGCGCTCCCTACTTGCGGGGCGTTCGTGATAAATGAGGTCATTTTCGCGATCATACCTTTCCGAGAGAGCGATGATCTCTGGAACGAGGCTCGTCACGAGCGGAAAGACACGCGCGACGTCGGTTCCCTCAAGGAGTCCCGGCAGCTGCGCGAGGCGATCCGCGCACTCCTCGTATGTCAAATCCTCGACGGCGGTCTCCTCCGCGTTGGACGGGGTCCCGCCGCCGAGGGAGAGCGTCGCGCTGAGGCGTCCGAGTATCCCCCAACCGCCGCTGCGCCGGGCGGCCTCCGTGTGGTCCTTCTGGCCGCCACCTCCCCCGGCGGCGCGGGCGCGGGCGTGCTTGTAGACCTCCAGCAGCAGCCGCCTGGCGTGCGCGGTGTGTCCGAGGACGAGGTCCATGTCCGGCACCGGCTCGAGGCGGTGGCAGTGCTCCGCCCGGTGTCTGTGCGCGGCGACGCGGAGGAGCGTCGGGAGCAGCGCGAGGGACTCCGCGAGGGGGCCGGCGGAGGGGAGGGGGGCGGCGGCCGCGGCGAGGGCGAGGCGCGCGAGGGTGTCCTGCCGCCGCGCCGTCGCCTCGCTCGTGGTGGAGTACGCGTACTTGGCGACGGCGGCCGCGAGCTCCGCGAACTCACGCGCGGCGAGGGCGGGAAAGTGACGCGCCGCATCGCACCGCTCCGTCGCGGCGAGAAGAGAGGCGCCGTCCGCCTCGAGCAGACGCGCGGCCCGTTCCGCGAGCAGCGCGGCCGCCGTGAAGTGGCGAAACGCCGCCTTGCTGCCCACCGCACCGCCAGCCGAACGGGCGCGGGCGAGGGCGGAAAGACCGGACGCCAAACCGCACGCGGAGGCGTTAAATAACACCACAAATCGCTCCATCGCGGCGCTCCCGACGGGAACAGAGGCGGCGCCAATAGAAACGGGCGGCGGGGACATCACGCGGCGCGCCTCCGCCGGCCAACGCGCGGTTGCCCGATGCAGCGCGAGCAGAAGCCCGCTGTACGCGGCCGCATCGCGCTGCAGGGCGGCCGCATCGCCGCGCAGAACGTGTGGGGTCGACGCCGCGTACGAGGAGATGGCGTGCAACGCCCCCATCGCCTCCGCGCTCGGCGAGAGGCCAAAGAGGGAAAGGGCATCTGACACGAGAGCATCCCACGCCACCGCACCATCGCGGGTGGCGGGGGGAATCAACCAGGCCGTATCCTTCTCGTCAAAGGAGTTAGAATGACGGGTCGGCATCTCTTATTTTTTTTTGTTTCTCGTTGTATGGATTTTACGTGTTTGTTTACTGTTTGTGTGCCGTGACGTAATCTGGGGTAGCAGACCAAGACACGGAGGGTGCGTCAAGTGGTTCTAAATAACAGTAGTAATAGTAATAAAAGAATTGAAAAATGTTTTCTGTTGAAAAAAACAAAAAAAAAGAATGGACAGAAAACTTTAGAATGTATTTCAACTATAAATGAATGGTAAAACTTAACGCAAAAAAATGAAAAAAAAATGGCTCTATTCCTTGAAAATGTCTTGTATCTACGGATGAGGGTGCTTCTATTTTTTGTTACTCGTGCCTCACTTGTGAATTTTTCCTCTCTTCGCTTTTTTTTTCTTGTTGTCTGTGTCTGTTTGTGTTTGTTGTATGGAGGGCTTTGGATTCACTGAACTCTTGCCTCGCTTTGATGTAGTAGCTAATACCCTCTTTATGAACTTTTCATCAAGTCCAAGAAAACAAAAATGTGAAGTAAAAAAATAATAATAATAATTGAGTGAATGATAATCAAACATGTACATACGCGCCAAGCGACAAGAACAACGCCAAAAATTGGAAACAACAACAACAACAAAATGGTGTAAACACATTTAAAGTGAAATGAAGCTGCAAAATGACATATTATATATATATATATATATGTGTGTAATATGAGTGTAAATACAGATAGATATATGTTGTACAGGTATACGAATGAACCTGTCAGTAATAATTACACACAACAGCAATCATCAAGAAGCGCAGTAACAAATCCAGGAATGACAGTAATAAAAGACATGGTAACACACAAAAAAGTCCACAATAAGCACACACACACATATATATATATATATATATATATATATATATATATATTATTTGTTATCATAATTGGTATGATGCGATATCAATATTTAGTCGTTGTGTTGGTTTTCGATTGGTTGTGGCTGCTGTTGTCGATGATCCAGAGTTTACTGATGGTGCAGTGTTCGTTGTCTGCATGAGTTCCCGTAGTGCTGTCGCTTCCTTCTGCTCGAGAGACTGAATAGCAGCTCGTAGCTCCGATGTGTGTTGTCGGGCGAGGCGCTGAATAAGTGCGGTGACAGCTTTCGGGTACAGCGTCCTCGTCTCTACGGCTGTTGCACCATTCTGCAGTAGCAGCAGTCCACGCACAAAGAGCGTCATACGAGAATTTGCCTCGTGTTGCATCGATTCCGGGTGCACAGTGGCGAGCAAGGCGTACTCCGCGCATGCGGTCCATCCTCCACTTTGTTGCTTGACGGCGCAGCAGAGCGCCAGAAGGGCACCACATGCGTTCCTCGAGCGGTGCAATTGCGGTGCAAGACGCTGAAGAAGAGGTAAAGGGGAGTCGCAAGTGGAAAGCACAGCCGCAAAAAGGGCAAGGCCGCGACGTGAGCACAGCGAGACGGACTCATCCACCTCACCTTCACTATTACCACTGCTGCTGTTGTTGCCACCGCCGCTGCTGCTGAGGCGTGTGAGGAGGAAGCCGCATGGACTGTTTGCCTCGAGTGCGTGACGCTGTGCCTTGTCCAGGCGGCGAATGTATGCGGCTGTGGCGTCGGTCGGCTCGCCGGCCGCCACAAGCGCGGCCACTTGTGTTCGACACAACAGTGCCTGTAGTGCGTGCAGTGAAACATTGGCAGCCATGGCGAGGCGCAGCGCGCTTGGCGGGGCTGGCGCCTCCAAACCCATAAGAACCGCCTCCACCCGTTCGGCCCCATCGTGCGTGATGGTAGCGGCCGCGATGCGGAGCAGTTCATTCCTCTCCTCCGCGTCCCGAGCGGCCGGGAGCCGCTGGAGGGATGTGTGGGCGAGCACGGCCTGGTGCGGCGCGGCGAGGAACGGGGCGATGCGCGCAATCGGGCGTAGAGGCAGCGGCGGCGCGGCGAGGAGGAGGGCGGCGGCGACCCCGGCGGCGTGGCGGGCGGTTGGGCCGAGCAGTCGTCCCGCCCCCCCGAGGCCGTCGAGGGCGGCGAGGGCGGCGGCGGGTGTGCCGTGCGCGCAGTCGTCGAGCGGCGCGGCGGACATCTCGTGCGTCGGCCCATACCCGCGCGCCATCGCGGCGGCGGCGGTGTGGCGGTCGCAGAGCTGCGCGGCCGCCGACTGCCCGCACGGAGACGCCATCACCTCCGCCGCCGCCGCCGCCGCGCTGGGCCAGCCCGCCAAACGTGCACGCCGCTCGCATGCGATGAGGGCGAGGAAGACACGCCCGGCACCGCCATGGGCAATGGGCGCCGCATCGCTCTCCGCGTCGCACTCCTCCAGACGGGCGAGAAGCACCGCAAGAGCACCAACCACGCGACGAACAAGGGAATCATCGGCCACATTGCTCGCCACAAGGCTCTCTGCGAGGGCACACGCCGCGGACCAGCAGAAAACAGAGCGTTGAATAACCGCACGCGTTTCATTCACCAACTGTACTTTCCACGGTAAGAGAAACGATGCACCGGTTAATGGAACGACGCGATTGCCACAGCGCTCCGCCACAGCGCGGAGGGCATCCGCCGCGGGGTGCACAAGAGAGGGCATCACTTCTGCTAATGAAACAGATGCAAAAAGGACTCGGAGAAGAGCATCGAGGAGAGGCGCGCTCTTGTCATTGTTATTACCAAGACTAGATCCACTGCTATTCTTTTTGTTATTCTTGCCGGTACTGTCCATGCTGTTACTCATGACGATACTGTCACTTTCGCTGTCGTCATCCTTGTTGCGGAAGAGATCTGGTCGACGTAGCATCTCTTCTAAAAGGATAAAGGCAGCAAATTTGGAGCCAACTTCTCCCGCAAACTCCCTCTTCACATCCTCGTCAATCCCGCCATTACCGCTCTTCTTACCACCACCACCACCACCACCACTTCCAAACGTCCCGATTACACCACCTGTGATGCTATGCGCACTTGTTAGATAGCTGCTACTGCCGCTGTTGTTGTTGTTGTTGTGGCTATTGCTGTTTTTACCACCAACGGAGCTAATATGGGAGGCGAGACCACGTTCCTCCTCCCCTTCGTCAGGATGTGCGTTATTATGATTGGTTTTTACATGAGAAACACTACTGTTATTGCTGTTTGTTGTCATGGTAAAGCCCATACCGTCGTCGTCAATGGTGCCATGTCGCGGTTTAGCTCGCATAATAGCGGCAAGATCTCGAAGACAGACATCTGGTGGCATTTGTTTCATAGCCACACGTGCAGCAGCGAGCCAGGTTTCTCGTGTTTTCGGTGCAGCAGCGGCATCGATCATAGCCGCAGCTATAAGAAGTGGGCATTGCGATCCTGCTTCGACACGGGTCCAACAAACTGACAGTAACACCGCCACCGCGCGCGAAATGGCATCGGTACAGCGTCCACCATCAAGTAGCACGAGCGCTTGCCGTTGAAGAATTGCCGCATCCACCCCTACTCCACGCGCAGCAATCGCCACAGCTCGGACAAGAGCAACCGGCGCAGGTGCGACGTCAAGATTGCCATGCTCCAAGGCACCGTGCATAGATTCCCAAACAGCAACACTTAAAGGACTCTCGTCGCGTTGTTGCATATGAAGTCGCAGTCGCAACGTGAGGGCGAGGCGCAGCGGGGCGGCGAGAGGGCCTTGAGGCTCTGACAACTCGGGCAGCACAACAAGCGGGGTGATGAGGCCATCTATTGCAGCACGCACAAGTGAGGTGTTGCGTGGGGCGAGACGGGCAAGCGCAAAAAAGGCGGCAGTACCCTTCGGTGGACGTGAGTTGCGCAACGTCCGCGCAATAAATGAGACGGCCATCGCCGCCGTCGGACGGTTCCCACACGCGTGCAGTTCGCCCAAGGCGAGCAAAAGGCCTTCATCAGGTGCTGCACTACCACTCGAGCAACCGCCCGCAACGGCACCTGCAGTGAAACGATCCGCCCGACAACCACCACCACCACTACTACTACTACTACTACTACCACTACTACCAGCACTATTATTATGCACTCCTGCACCTGCACCTGCACCTGCTCCTCCTCCTGCTGCTGCTATCACACGTGCAGCGGCGCGTGCAGCCGCAAGACGAACGGCAAAAAGTGGAGACTGACGCCATTCCGCAGCTGCAATGGCGATCCACGCATCCGCAAAAGCCTCAATAGCTGAACTTTCTGTTCCCATTGCTGAGGCGATGGCATCCACCGCGCGGAAGAGAGTCCATAAGGCACATTGCATGGCACCAGGAGCGTAAGCGTCACGCAGTCGCTCTAGCGCACGGCGGCAAAAGGCACCGTCATCCTCGCTGCGGTCCATCGCGGGTCGAATTTCCGCTGCGGAAGCTGTGGCAATAAGTCGGATAGCACGTCTGGCGGCAACGGCAGCGGGGTACTGAGATGACACGGGTGAAAGACGCCATACATCACCAAGAAGTCGCAACAGTGCCCGCTCCCCTGGCATAGAGGCGTCATCACTCCCAAACGATCCATCTTCTTCCACAAACTCATCGTCTACGTCGTCTACCGTATCATCAATGTCCTCACCTGCATCCTCTTCGCCCAATTCATCTTTATCATTGGTGTCACCCGATACCATTTCAAATGTCTCCTTATCGTCGATACAAGGAATGTTATCACGGATGGCAACCAACACATCTTCCAGTGCCAGCGCGGCGACGGAGCGCTTTCCAATATAATCGGTACACTCCGCCCATGCGGCTGGTGTGGAAAGGAGTTTGTAGGCCGCCGCCTTGAGATGTGCGACCGCTGCGTCATTAGCCTCTGCCTGTATTCGAGCCCCACCGCGACCAAATAGCGTCTCAAGAAGAGCGATAACGAGTTTGAGGTCCATGTCTTCTGGATGCAGCACACGCAAGAGGTCACATGCCGAAGTAGCAGCACGGGTGTAGATTGACGTCGCGAGAGGATTGCTGACTACGACCCCAAGAAAAACTCGTGCAGAGGTACGAATATTTGCGACGGTAACTGGTGCAAGGCAACTACGATGACGTAAAAGAAGAAGGCGTGCGAGTCGATTAAAGAGTTCCACGCGACGTAGAAAAGCTACCTCCACTCGTGGTGGTGGAGCATCTGTGCTTAAGGCGGCAACCAACGCGAGGAGGGTCTCCATTACGGCCGCCTGACGTGCATATGGGGTGCGTCCAGTTGCTAAAAGAGTCCGTACAAGAAGTGCACAGGCGGGCGGTGGTGGCATATCTGCGTCAATCTCAAAACTCAAAGTGTACAGGGTGCGACAAAGTGTGCGACCACATACATCATTCCGCTGTGCAAGTTGCGCGAGCACCTCAGCAACTGCCCCACCGAGGGACGGGTGACGCGTTGGGAGTCGCAACAATTCAGCCCAAAGTGAAGGGCCAAAATCCCCTACCGCAACCGTTGAACTAATGACCGCGGCGAGACCTACAAGTGCTGCATGGGCGGCAGATTTCGCAACCGCAGCGTCTGCACTGACGGAGAGCTGTCGCACAAGTTGATTCGCAATGACACAGCGACGGAGATCCGATCCGGCGAGTAGTGCCCATCGCACCACCGCACGGGAAATGATGAGCGGCATGTAGGCACGATTATCGCCTCGAACGGGGTGAAGTAGGGCGAAGAGCCAATCTAAAACCTCCGGACTACCCCCACGGAGAAGCAGGAGTTCCCCAAGTGCGACAGCCAGCAACTGTTGCGTGGAGCGGGTGACTGTGGTGGGCTGCAGCATCCGCTCCAGCAGCCGTGTTGACTCCAGGGAATGAATCGGAACAGACGCTAAGAGCCGACCAACGGCGACGCCAACCCCGTTGCGTAGTGCGGCCGGCGCTCGCACATACGCCTCCGCGGTGCATAGCATGGCGTCGAGCAGCGCGACGGCGATGGGCTCCTCGAGTTTCGCCCGTCCCCCCTCCAGCAATGCACTGGCCGCGGACACCGCAGCCACGCGCACCCCCGGCTCAGGGGACTCGGCGGCGCGTCGAATGTAGTCCGCCCACGGGGCACGGCTGGTGGCGCCGGCGGCTGTCGTGAGGGCGGGAAGAAGTCGCAGCGCCGCCACCCGCAAAGCGACGGAAGCGGTGCGTTGGGGATGCGGCAGTTGGCGCGGCCCGCCGCTCGGCGTTGCGGGGCAGTGCGGCAACACCGCGCGCAACACGCCCATGGCGAAGACGGAATGGCGGAGGCCCTCCCAAAGGCGGGGGGCGGCGCGGGCGGCGACGGCGGCGGCAGTGGCGGCGTCGCGGTGTCGGAATAAGGCGTCGGCGGCGCGCTGCCACGCACAACTCGCGGGCCACGGAAGAGAGGCGTCCTCCGCCGCGTCAGCGGCGAGGGAAAAGGTGTCCGTCAGCGTCCCGGCGGCCGCCGCGGCGCGCCAGTCGTCGTCGCCCATCGCCTGAACAACGGACTCCAGGGACTGCACAGCCGCAACATACGAGATGCGGTCAACGGGTCGCGATTTGTCGCCAGAGACAGCCGTCGCCGCGGCCGCCGCACGAATAGTCAACAATTGTGCAGACAACGCTGCGACGCCTGTATCAGGCATGAACTAAATACGAAAACCAAAAAAAAAATGCACTTAAACCAAAAACTTAAAACTACATGCAAATATTTCGTTAGGATGGTGGTTGTTATTGATGATGAAAATAGTGAGACACACACAACCCCAACAAAAAGAAGAAGAAGAATTTTTAAAAAGTTTAGGGGAACCAAAAAGTAAATTATACAAACAAAAATTACATACAACATGCACATACAAAAAAATGTAAACAAAAGTAGGGGCGCTCAGAACTGGCCACCCTGCTGTGCCTTATTTTATGTGGTACGTAAATGCTGAGATTCATATATATATATATACTGTTTTTCTCTTGTCAAAATAAACATAGAACCGGCTTCCTGTACATTTCATTTGTATGCATATATATATATATATATATATATATAAAGATACTGTTTTCGTTCCTCACTTTTTCTGAGCCTTTTTTGTTATATATTCAGTCCTCTAGTCGTTTAATTGAGGCAATCCATGTCTGCTGCCATGATGTCTCACGCTGTGCCCAATCACCAAAAACCGCATTTGCCCGTGTCGCCGCCGTTGTAGAGGCATTGTTGAAGAGCTCCACGGAGTGGTGTGTCAGTGCGGCAGTCTCCCTATGCATGAGCGTGGCAGGTGCCACTATAGGCACCACTGTCACTTTGTTAGCCTGCGGTGATTCTTCGGCCTCTAGTGGAGCTTGTGCCACACTCTCTTTTCGTCGACGTCCTCCAGTGGTCTGATGTTGTTGCTGCTGTTGCTTTTGCAGTATGCTGCGAACGAAGACTGGAGCGGTGCTGCTGGTGCATGTAGACACGGCAGCAGTCGGGTGCTTCGCGTTGAATTCCGTCAGAGGTTGGAAAGCACAGAGCGGGACCTGCGCGTGCTCCACTTCTCGCGACGGGAGAAGCGGCAGTCCAGCGGCGTTGGCGGCGATTTCGACCGAGAAATCGCGTGAATCGCGTCGTTTCCCTCGTTCTCCTGTGGGGCTGAGACTGTGCCTATGACGCGGCATCGTCTCCTGCAACCGTCGCTCGCGCCGTTGTGGGGCGGCGAGTTGCTGCAATTCACGCGCCCGTTCCTCATTTTCGCGTAGGCGAATGAGGCGACGCAGGCCGCGGTGGTGACCGGAATTGTTGTCATCCTCAAACGGCCGTAAATGTTCCATCCCGACGAGACCGCGAGTGAGGGCGAGGAGGTTGTGAGTCACGTTAAGGCAACGCGCGGCGTGCATGGTGGCTTCCTCCTCCATTTCGCGAAGTGCGAAACCCCAAAATCGCTCAATCGCCGATTGCGTTGCATTATGTCGCGCCCCTTCTGCCTCACAGAGGGCTGCCACACGGTCGCGGTTGTGACTGGAGGCTAAGGTAACTTTCACCAGTCGATCATGCGTCCCACGCAGTGTTTCTGATTCACCGTAAAAATTGGAAAATACGCTTAATACCGTTTCTACGCGTCGTTCAAGAGTAATGGCGCTGAGAGAATAAGTTGCATTCGTCAAGTATGTTGGGACACGTTGTAATGCTTTTTGAACCCGCTCAACAATCTCGCGATAGCGTCGCGTAGCGGAATCCATATGTTCGGTTATTCGGTTCTGTTGGTTCTCACATACATGGGCCACATGTGCGGCAACTTCCTCAGGTGTCCCCTCACTCATCCCCGGAAGTTGACGCTGTAGCGGGGATGGTACCATGGCAAAGTGCGAATCAATAATGGAGGTTGCCTGATCCCGCACAGATGTTACCCATTCTGTGACTTGTGTATCTACTGGCTCCACCTCGGGGAGTTCGGCCGCATCATACAAGGCTGCAATCGAGCTGCTGCCAGGGGAAGCAGTGACAGCACCGATTCCACTTTTCGACTTTGGTCGTCGACTTGCAGGGGCGACTGGAACCACTTCCTCTTCTTTTTGTTGTGGAGAAAGACGCGGCTCTACATAATTTTCTGGTGGTATTTTATAATTTTCAATACCAAACTGCAAACAGTTAAGTTGTCGACCACGTACATAGAGTCCTCCGCGTAATTCATCAATAAGGCGTAAAACTTTGGAGGCATCGCTTGCACGTATTTGACGCTGCATGTCCGCACGTAGTCCTACCAGTCGTTCCGTCAGTTCTGCCTCTGCCGCTGCCGCTCGATCCGCTGTCGATGTTGTATTAGGTGCAACACTCTTGCTTGGATTCCCATCGGTTTTTAACAAAATACCCTTGTTATTGGGGATTTTATTTTTTTTGTCACTTTCAACACCACCTATTCCCACAGAAGTGACATAGCGTTGGGAGGTTTCTTGCAGTGATCCGGTAAAATCATACATTTGTGCTGGTTCAGATAATCGCTGCTCCAGTTCCTTGACGAGTTCATCCAGCTTAAACTCACTCGCCTCGGAGAGAACAATGAGAGAGTGAACTTGCACCTTGAGTCTTGAAAAGACTTCTTTTAACTTGGCAAGCATTTGAAGTTCCTCAACATTCTGCTCATACACGACAGCGTAGCTATTTCTCGCGGCTTCAATGCGCTCTTCGTGCTCTTCTTGTGAGGCTCTGAGTCGGTCTTGTGCAGACCGCGCAGCCTCTTTGAGGCGATGGAGGGATTCAAATGCTTGTCTAAAACCTCCATTCTCGTCATCTTCACCACTCCAGGACTCATCGAGGTTGGAGAGGTCGTCAGGGACTGTCTTACCGCAGCTGCGCAGGAAACTACGACACTCGGCGTCAAGGGCCTCGTGTTGGCGTGTGATGTCATCCAAAAGTTGTTGACACCGTCGGGCATGGTCACTGAGCGATTGTGTCACGAGGGTGTTGAAGGTGTTTTCCTGTGATTGCAGTCCACTCACACTGTTCGCCTCGGCCGCCATCCGCTCTAGCGCTTGGAGTTGATCAAACAGTTTTATGTCCGACGACTCTGTTGACTCACTCGACGCAATGGCACATTCCCATGATGCCTCGAGCCGAGCTGCACGTTCACGCAGTCTCGTAAAGTACTTATCTTCCGTTGCACGAGTATTCTCAATCTCGCGTAATCGGGACTCGTAGTAGTCAGCTTGCACTGTCGCCGACCGTCGACGATGGTGGCGCAGAATCTCATTCGTTTCCGCATCCACAGCAGCTTTCGCATCGAGGGCGTACTTTTCCAAGTGTGTGCGACAACCATTGTAAAGCTGAATGCTCCAGTTCACCACCTCCAGACGTAAAACCCCGCACCATTCTCCCAAGGAATGCTCTGTACCGACCTCATCACTACCAATAATTTGGCGCAGGAGTACGTCGTAGCGTCGCATAAATGCGCCTGTCGGTGTCGGTGTTGAGGGCATTGTGGAATGCGACGGTGTGGTTGGAACTGTTGGACTTTTCCCGCGCGTCGCCCGCCGCAAACCACGCTGGCGTGACGGTGACAGGGAACGATGCTTCGGCGGAGTTCGTTTGCCACTAGTTGGAACCTCCACCGGCGCCGACTGCTGGCGCAGAGGTGACGTGTCTTCCTGCACGGATTGGATTGGTCCAATAATGTAGTAGAGCGATCCATCGCTGGCGGTGAGGGATGGGTAGTCTGGCCCGCTCTCCTCACTTTCCGACTCCGTCTCCACCTCGACCGGCACCTCACGTGCGGCCCGTCCTCCGCGACGCCCTGCAACTTCGCGCGCCGCCGCCTCCTCACGCTCGCGTTCGATTCGCTCCTGCTCGAGACGACGCTCGCAGTCCGCCCTCGACTCCAGACCCAAACAACGAAGAAGGATAGCGGATTGGGTCACCGCCGCCATCGGCCCCTCACGCGAAACACGCCAAAGGGACTCCACAGTGTGACGATGAAAGTCCGCATGTTGTGTGGAGATACGCCCCAGAATTTCAAGCCCTTCGCGGAATAGATCCTGCGCCGCATCGGCCCGCACCGCACGCTGCAGAACAGTGAGGAGTTGTTGCAGCTCGGATTCAAAACGGCGTAGTGTGTCCTCGTGATCTCGGCGGGCGTTGTGAATTGCAACGAGCTGCGAGCGCGCGAGACCAAATGTCCCTGTTGTCGCCACCTCCAACGACTCGGTAACCCATTGAAAGCTAAGCAGTACATTTCCTTCATCGCGAAGTAGTAGGCCCTCAAGGGCAGCATGTTGACCACAAAGTTTTGCCCGAACATTCGAGGCGAACCAATCGCTTTCACTTTTAATGGATGCGAGAAGCGGCGCTGTGTCTTTGGTGGCAGTGGAAGAGGCAAGGGAGAGAAATTTACTATTTTCTATTGTGAAACGTTGATATACATCATCGATACTGCCCTCGTCGTCCTCGTTTCCCTGTGATGATACAGCAGTCCACACCTTTGGCTCCCCTTCGATAGGTGTACAGACCCAACTAATGATATATTGCAGCTCCGTTCCAATCGCGGTCGCCTCAGCGCAAAGACGTTGTTCCATCGCACAGACTTCGTTGCTCAGTGTGACGCACTGCGCAAGGGCGTTACGCACTAACACATTTGCCTTCACACGCCACTCAACAGTCACCTCGGAAGGGCTTGTGGCGAATACAGGGGAAAAGATTCCACCGTCAAAGCCACGCAACCACCCATCGGGGAGTGTACCTCCACACATTTGTCCACACTCAGAGGGCAACGGTTCGCGCGCGCGGCGTAGGGATCTTACTGTTGTTGAAATATTTTCAATAAACTGTGTTCCCTCGCGACGAATGGTGAGGATGAGGGTTCCCACGCGTTCGAGCACTTCTGCACGGCAGCGCGGCTGACGGAAATGTGCAGTACGTAATAAGGTGATGGCCCAACGAACACTACTGCGGAGCATGAGTTCTAGTGAAGCACCGTACATGTCCGCGAGTCGACGACTATACTGTCGTTGCCGAAGAATCTCACGGCAGCGAAGTTGTGTCATAAGTGTTTTGCGAGCTACATAGCTGCGACATAGGTGATCATTAATGGAGTGAATTGCTCGCTGTGCCATAACATGGGAAGCACTGATACTCGTGTATCCAATCTTAGTGAGGGATTCCACCAAAATTTCGAGAGTACGTCGAATCCATTCACGGCGTGCTGCCTCCTCGGCGTCCGTTTCTTCTTCATACTCGTTTATACGTGAGAGACGCACCTTGTGTGAGCTTGTCATCGCCGTACAAAGTCCTAACAAACGTTGCCGCTCCGATCGCAAGCGGGATTTACTGTCGTCAAAATTCACCTCTGTTTTGTGATAGTAGTCTGTAAATGGCTCCAGTGTCTCTTCCCCATCTGTCCTACCACCATCTTCAAGAAGAGGCAAACCGGTATTTAGGTTTCCATCCAAAGTATGATAAGTGCCACCTGTAGCTGCACTGCCTCCATTCATTGTACCATTGATATTATTATTGTTGGTGCTGTTGATTGTGGTTTCATACTTGTCCAGGTAACCCTTGTGCAACTCGACGCGGCGGTCTTCAGTGCAAAGGGACTCTTCACATTCCGCGTGACTCTTTTGAAGGAAATCTTTGAGAGCCTCAAGTCGCTCTGTCTGTTCATGATCAAGTTGTGCATTGTAATCTCGCACATTGTCGTGAAATTTACTGAGGACCGTTTGGTAGCGTGCTGCAAGTCGTGTGCGTAGACGCGACTCCTTCCCTGTGGTTTGAGGTATAGATTCCATACGTACGTGCAAAAAAAAAAAAACAGGGGTAGGAAAAGGATTCAAATAAGGGGTGGGATGGGGAGAGGAAAATAACTCTAAGGGACGGTGAGGATAACCTGGGAAAGGGCCGCAAAAAAAAAAAGAAAAAAAAAGTTAGAAAAAAAAAGAATTGAAAAGAAGAGAAACAGGGGAAGAAATGCATATATATATATATATATATATATATATATATATATATATATATATATATATATATTGCTTACACCTTGAATCACAGACAAGCAAAACAGCAAGAAGAGTACAAAAAGATTCAATCAGTATATATTTACATGTATACTTCTATGTATACAGATAAAAAGGTAAACAAAAAAAGACATGGATTTGTGTTAGACGAATCAATTTGTGCCTAGGAGGCGTCTCTTTTTCTTTTTTCTTTGTGTGCTTTTAGTTTCCCTTACACGCATTTTTCACTGCTTCGTGAAGACACCCATTTGATGTTACATCCATAAAATGGAGTAGCACTTCCCGCACAAACGCGTTTGCCTCCGCCGCGTTCCCCCCAATAACGTCCCACTTCCCCTCCATCCATTCCTCGACCTCGCTTCCGTTGTGCCCTCCACAGAGCGCGGCGATGCGCTCAGCTGTGTGTTGCCGCAGTTGCGCCGCGCTTGGTGGATGCAGATGGAGGTGCACGTCGAGCCTCCCTGGCCGCCGCACCGCGGGGTCGAGCGCCTCGAGGCTCGGGGCCGACGCGAGCACAAAGACAGTATTGCCGCCATCTCCGCCGAGGCCGTCCATTTCGGTGAGGAGTGTGCTGAGCGCCCGATCCGCCGCCGCCCCCGTCTCCCCATCGCGTCCGCGCGGGGGGGCGATGCTGTCCATGTTGTCGAGAAACAGCGCGGACGGCGCGGCGGCGCGGGCGGCGGCGAAGACGGCGGCAATATTCCGCTCCGTCCGCCCGACCGCCTTCGCGACGAGGGAGAGGCCGTCGACGAGGATGACCGCCGTCCCGCCCCCACGTAGGCGCTGCGCGAGGGCGCCGAGGAGCGCCGTCTTGCCGCAACCGGTCGGACCAAAGAGGACGGCGCCTTTGGGGCAGCGCACCCGCCGCGCGCGGAGGAGCGGGAGGTGCAGCAAAGGCCACACCGCCAACTCCTCCAGCGACGTAATGGCGTCATCGAGGGCGATGAGGCCGTCGTACGCGGCGCGTGGCGTGACGGCGGGTTGGGGTGCGTCAGATTCCGCGCGCGGCGGAGGGGAAATGTGCACCCCACACCCCGCAAGACGGGCGAGCAGCGGCGGCGGAAGGGCGGAGGGGTCGGCGGCGGTTGATATAAACACATGCGGCGCCTCCCCAACGAGGGCGTCAAGGGAGGTGCAGAGCTGATGGGTAACAAGCATCCCAAGAGGGGGCGGCGGCTTTGACCATAAAAGGTCCACCCCATCAAACGCCACAACTAGCAAAGGTAAACCCGCCTTATGGGCATTATTCGTACAATTAGTCGTTGGTGCACTATTCGTGTTCTCCGTATTATGTGTCCTATTATTCCTGGAAAGGTCTGAATTTTTACTTGTGGGTGGCGGGGTGAGGGTGATTCGCACCGTTTCCACAGCCTCGCGTGCATCGAGTTGGAGCAAGCGCGCCACACTTAGCATGCGGCGCTCGACACACCGTGGAGGATCTCCAGCACATGCACTAAGGAACGGTGGAAAGCATTCCAGAAGACGGCGCATGGCCCGTGTCTTGCCTACGCCACGCTCACCTGTAATCAGAAGCGTACACACATGACAGTCCGTACCATTACCATAGCTACTGCCATGGGTACAATATTCTGTAATATGTGCAGCTGCTGTGACAACAACGGGCACATCTTTATCACCATCCACTGCCATCACATTGCCCTCCTTAATGGGATTGTGCACAATGCGAATGGCGTCCGTCTCGGCCAATTCGTACAAAGAGAGACCCGTCTTGAGCGCTAGGCGACTGCGGGTGGCGTCAATGGGAAGTGACACTTCCACCGCGTCAAAAGGACTGTAGATACGCACACAAGTATCTATGAGACGACCAGACATGAAAATGCTCCGCCCAAGGCGAGAAAGGCGCAGCCCTTCGCCATCACTATCACAACATGCACCGCCAATAGTTAGAGCAGAGAGAAGCGAACGCATTGGGTCAAGCGGATGACGATGTAACTCCGCTGAGGATGGCCACCAAGGTAGCGGCGCCACAATGATCAGCATACCCGTATCACTAGACAGGATACCCATTGCCTTTACCTTATAAAAAGAAGAAGAAAAAATAAGTAAAAAAAAAATAATTGAAAGCAAAAAAAAAAAAAAAAACAAGGAAACAACAACAACACAAGGAAAAACGCTGAAAAAGAGGAAAAATAGGTACAAGCGTTTCTCCACGAGCAACTCCCCTCCCCACACCACCTCTAAAATTATGCATCAAATCAATAGCACTTCACAATAAATAACAAGACAAAGAAACAGAAAATAATACAACACATGCATGTACACACACACACACATATATATATATATACATGCATTCACACACTCATAACAACAGCACCGACATCATGTACAACAACTTCACTGTTTGACTGATTCATTCCCCATTCTTCTCGTCCTCACTCTCCGCGTCGGTTGCCGCTGCCGTTGCCGCGCGCGCAATGGCCCCCCCCGCAATGCCGCCCGCCCCCGCGCAGCCAACGAGCACCGCCCCTTGCGCCCCCAACACGGCGCCAATCGGTCCGCCAACCACCGCCCCCACCAACACCGCCGCGCACACAGTGGCGACGCCGCCGCTTGTCGCCGCTTGTCGCAATTGCCGACGCCCCTCCGAGGCCGACGCGGACGCCCCAACCGCCGCGCCGCGGGCCGCGCGCAGCCCGTCGCCCTGCCGCGCCGTCAACTCCCCAAACAGGACTTGCATTTCCGCCAACTCCCGCAACTCGCGGCACACCGCCGCCGCCTCGTGTGTGGTGTCCATTGGCCGCCCAATCGACACGCCGTCCCCCGTTTCGGTGATGACGTCCAACGCGATGGGCGCGTCGAGGGAGGGCGGCGGCGTGCCGCAATACGCGCGGCGCGATGCGTCGAGTGGGGAGAGGATTTGCTCTCGCACCTCCCGCAACGCCGCGCGCGCCTCGGAACGCACCGACTGCGCCCACTCCAATGGCGTTGAGGTTTTGGCGCAACGCCGGAGAAGCGCCTCGAGGAGTCCGACGCGGGCGGTGTACACGGCGTACCACTCCTCGCACTGTTGGGCCATGGCGGGGTCGAGATCGGCCGCGGTAGGGCGTCGTTTTGCCGACAAAAGGGCGTAAGTCGGAGCGCAGAAACGGTACACCGGGGAGGAGGGCTCGAGTGTGGCGCGAAGGGCGGCCGTCTCCCGCTCCAGCTTGCGCAGCGTCGCCTCAAAGAGGGCTTCCACGGAGGGATCACGCATTATATCTGCACTACACGAAACTAAACTAAAAAGAATGAACTATCTTTAAGAAAATATAAATATATATAAAACGACAAGCACTACCAAAGAAACAGAAGCCTTTTGTTTCACTTTTTATATGCAGTACCTTTACATTAAACATGGGAGTACAAACAAAGAACAATATATATATATATATATATATATATATATATATATATAAGAGAGAGTAATGCACGAATAAAGAAAAGGACAAAAACGGTCAGGTCAATGTGTAATGCGTGAGGGAGAGGAGGAGGAAAACGCAGCTGAGAGAAAAAGACAGGTATACAAACACGTGTATGTAACCAAAAGAAAAATAAAATAAAATAAAATTCTTATTTCATATTTGTGCATCTGGCAATAGTAGGAGAGAGAGAGAGATAGAGTGAGAGTGGATGAATAGTATGATGTAATAAAACAAACAATCAAAACAGACATAACACAACGATGGAAGTGCGGCAAACTTTTAGGGGAAGAATATATATATATATATTCTAGGGTGCATTTTGTCTCAACTGTGATACATTTTCAAATATTCTTAATCCAATTCGTGTAACACTTATACTCACTAATATATAATACACTATCATATATATATTTATATATATAATTATATAAATATATAAAGAAGCTGCAAACGGTGTTTCTTCTTATTCTTTTGTTAATATTTTTTTTTGTTTTACTTCTACACTAGTTACAATTCTTCTTCTTCTTCTGTTTTTTTTTGTGTGTGTGTTCAACCCCCTCTTTCAACGCATTACAATTCCTTCACTTCTTTAACCTCTCCTTTTTTTTTTTTCGTTGGAAAGCAACATGCATATCACTTTTCTAATCTTTTAAATATTTTTCTTGTCCTCTATTCACTTCTTTTTTTCCTTTTGTATGTGTGTGTGTGTTGGGAGGCATTGCGTCGAAAAATGATAGCAAAAGAGACACACGCACGTGGAGAGAGAGAGAGAGAGAGTGCGAGCCAAACCCAATTCCAACACGATCCCCCATTCCGTTCCGTTCCATTCCATTCCCTTCTCTTTTATTGCAGTTGAGTGAGATTGATGTGTGCGGCGACGTACGCCGCGACGGCGACGGCGACGGCTGCGGCGGCCGCCACAAACGGCCATTTCACATTCCCCCCATTCCACGGCGTGCGCCATTCGCGAAAGAGAAGTCCCCACAGCAGTCGCAGTGCCAAGTTGCGTGTCCGCGCGTCGGCGAGCATTCCGAGTCGGGTGACGCGCCCCTGCAGAAAGTCCGCGCGCGCCGCCCAAACCGCATCCGCGTGCGCCGCGCGGAGCTCCTCAGCGGCGGCGATGACGTCCTCCACGACGGCGCCGTCGGCCGTCAGCACATCGCGCGGGAGACGCGTGAGGTCTGTGTAGACGCGCGCCATCACCATCAGCTCGCCGTCCGCCGCCTCCGCCTCGCGCTGGGCGGCGCGGATGGACTCCCGAATGCGCCCTCGCTCGTGCAGCACGAGGGCGGCGATGACGAAGACGACGCCGTGCTCGTCCGGGCCGCTCACGAAGTGGTCGAACAGCCGCGCGAGCGTTGCGGTGTCGTCGCAGGTGTGCGTGAACCACGTGATGAGCCACGCGACGGCGTAGTGCGACTCGGGGGCGACGCCGCACGCCTCGAGGGCGGCCGCGAGCGGGGCGTCCTCGCGCGCCACCACGGCGTGGGCGGCGTACAGCATGGACTGCGACTGGCTCAGCCGCGCGTCGCTGAAGGAGCGCCACTTGGTGCGCAGAAGCCGCTCACACACGGCCACCACCGCCTCCATCGGCGCGGACGGGAGCATCACGTACATGACGAAGCCGACGAGCTCGTGCAGGCCTTGGTAGTAGTGCCGCTCCGCGTTGCCCGCGAGGACGCGGAGGAGAATGGATTTGAGGACGACGCGCATCGCCGCGCGCTCGTCGGGGTCGTGGTAGAGCGTCCAGAGGGAGCGCTCCACGTCCACGTCAATCACACGGGGCTGGCAATTCTCCGGAAAGACGAATCCATCCGACACGTCCTCCAACAACGGACTGCTGCCCGCACGGCTCGCCGCGCTGCCATTGCTGGGGCTGTCTGTGCTGGAGGGGTGGCGGTGATCGTTTGTGGCGGTGCTGGTGGGGTCGGCTTCCGCCGCGGGGCCACTCGTTTCGTCCACGTCGACATTACCATCCACAGGTGCGTGATCCCCACTATGGTTATCACTGCTGTTGCTGTGACTGTTTGCACGATCCACGTCATCAAGATCCACGTGGTCTTTTTTAGGGCTTCTATCCGCCTTATCCGGCACCGGCTCCGGCTCCGGCTCCGATGGTTTATTGCCTTTGCTTTCCTTTGATGGAGAGCGACGGGCAATGGACTCATTCACCTCTGGCACGCATTGCAGCGCGCCGAGGCCGAGGACGATATCGCGCCACACTACACTTCGAACACTGTTCATTTTTAGCCCCTCCGTCACACAGAGACGACGACACTCGTCAAGGTACGCCACCTCCTCAAGTGATTTGCGTCGCTCCGCTAAATGGGTGAGGGCTTTCCGCTCCTGTTTGGACGGTTCGCTTGCGCGGATGGGGGGCTTCATGGCACCCGCAAAAGTTGTAATGTGTGATACGGAATTAATATTAAGCGATCTATTCGTCAAGAAGAGGAATTTATCACCCTGCGCTACACCTTTTTAGCATGAAACAACAACGACAACAACAAATCACACACACAACTGGGGAAAAATAAAACAAAAAACAATAACAAAAGAAAAAAAAAGGAAAAGAAGATTTTGGGGAGAAAAGGAAACAGTAAAATCGATAGCAAGACGCATGAAGATTCATATTACTCAAAGAACCAACGAAACCCCACCCCCACCCCCCCCCAAAAAAAAAAAAAGATAATCCTTCTTCCTTTTTTTTTCTTTTAATTTCATTGAGATTCCTTTTCACAACTTTCATTCCTAATTGAATGATGCACGCTGAATAATAAGGTTTGAATAGTCAAAAGAGGGAGAGAAGGAGTAAGGGGAAGAATGAACAATGTTAAAAATAATAATAATAGTAGTAGTAATAGGAAAAGGCAAGAAGCAAAAGGGGGTATCTTTTTCAGTGATGAAAAAGAGAATTATGGAGTCTAATAAGTTTTTGCCTCCATGCCTTTGGGGGGTTCCGCCTTCACTTCACGTCTTCCCACATCCTCCCAGTTCGTCGACAGCACAGTTCCATTACTCTCCTGAAAAGATTTCATCATTGCCCGTCGCTGCTCATCCGTGCCGTCGCCGTAAATCTTCTGAAAGAGCGCATTGAGCGCGTGTTCCCCCTCCGGCTTCTCCTCCTCCACGTCAAGTTGAACCGCATTCCAATTCTTTCCGCGACTGTTTGGGTAGCTGAGATCCTTTGCGGTGGCCGAGACTTGGGCGAGCACGACGCCATCGTCCGGTGCCTCGACGGAGGGCCACTGCTGCTCCAACGCTTTGGTTAAAGCGACCTCCACCTTCATGGAACGCACCGTCAAACGCGGAGGAACGGTGTCGGAAAGGGGGGCGTAAAGGCGCTCGAGGTTGTATTGGTACTCGTGGCCCGAGGCGTCCAGTTGGATGATGACGCTCAACGACTGCGCGTCACACTCCACGCGCACATCACTCTCCTGGCGCTCCTTTACATAAAAAGTAAATGTCAGTTGCGTTGGACTCTGAAACCACTCGTGACGCACATTTTTGTCAAGCGGTTTGGCTGAAACAGACATTTCTTTTTTGTTTGTTTGTTTGTTTTCAGTGTGTTTTTCACTCCCTTTCTTTTTATTTTATGTTTGAAAGCAATTGTGATGCCTTTAGAGCACTTTGCCTTTGTTGTACGGGTTTAACACACAAACACACAAATGTTCACAATTAGGGGAAAAAAAAACAGAGAATTAGAAAAGGACAGAGATAGATTTTAAATACAGAAAACAAAGAGAAACCACACGAAAATGAAAGAACACCTTTTTTTTTTTTTTTGAAAAAAAAATTCAATTTTCGTATGTCTACACATAAACATACATACACGTGTGTATAACCACAAAAAGTGAGACTTTAATTAACTTAGACAAAAAACAACAAAATAATCGAAAACATGTGGAGCTATCTTTTTCGTTTTCCTTTCTTCTCATGGCGCGCTCAACTGCTATTAGTTCTTCGCGAACTTCTTGCCGAGCTTGTCCGCGGCGGACTTGCTGACCACCTCGAGCACGTTGTAGCGAATCGTCTTGCTGAGTGGGCGGCACTGACCGACGATCACCTCATCTCCGGGCTTCGGGTCGAAGCAGGGGCTGCAGTGAACCGTCAGGTTGCGGTGGCGCTTCTGGTAACGCTGGTATTTGCTGATGAAGTGCAGATAGTTGCGGCGAATGACGATGGAGCGCTTCATTTTGGTGGAGTGCACAATACCGCGAAGAATGCGGCCGCGGATGGACACATTGCTCGTAAAGGGGCACTTACGGTCAATGTATTTGCCGTTGACAGCCGCCTTCGGGGTCTTGAATCCGAGACCAATCTTCTTGGAGTAGCGGATGTGGCCACTCATGTTGATGTGCTTCTTCGACGGGTTGTGAATGTTCTCATTGACCGCTTTCTGGCGCTGATACGACTTCTCGTGCTGAATCGTCGCGTCCACGTGGTGCACGCGGGCATATGCCTGAGGAGCTGCCATGGCTTCGTGTCCTTTTACGTATAGCTCTATCCGATTGAAGAACAAAATGAAAATGAAAATTAAAGAATTTAGGTCAACTTTAGAACATGTTTTATTACCACACAATAATGCAACAGTATATTTTCTTTGGGATGAAAAGTGAACCAAAGATTGTATGTATTCGACACAGTAAAATATGTGCATCAAAAAAAGAAAAAAAGTAGGCGAGCATCAAGCATAGCACAGTGCTAAATAAAATGTAGAGTATGTAAATAAAAAGAATATATATATATATATATATATATATATATATATATATATATGACAAGGTTACAATTGATGCGGCCCCACAGTACATCCTGGAACCTTGACAAAGTCTTCAAACTCATAGCGTTTCTTGTCCGGACAACATTTCCAGTACTTGTATGTGTCCCAGAAGACGGGTCCACCGCAGTGGTAGGTGCACGCTGTGGGGTTGTTCTCACTCACAACAAACTCCTGTTGGCATCCGTAATTGCGACAACGCGCCTTCCCATTAATAATGGTTTGTGGCGCACTGCTTTCCGCCCCCTCAAACTCGCGCGGCCCCGTTGTGCGACGCATTGGGGGAGAGGAGACATTCGCAGCGGCGTTGACGTTTGCCTGCGCGGCCGTAAGTGGTGTGTTCGTCACCGGCGCGCTGTGAAACGAGACGGTTTTGTTCTCCGTGCCGTGACGCCCCGTGCGGCATGGCGGGATGGCCTTGAAGTCATCCCAGTCGTGGGCGCGGCGCGTCGGGCAGCACTTCCAGTACTTTTCAATATCATGAAAAACGGGTCCTTCAGCGTGGTGGTGGCACGAGTCGTCGGCATTGTCGCTTTCAAAGAAGTATTGACTGCAACCGAAATTTGTGCAAAGCAGCGCACCCGGTGGTGGACCCTCTTGCGTGGATTTGGCAATGTGCCGAATGTAAACCTCATTGTACTCATGAATGCGGGATTCGACGGTGTCGCTTGGCTTCAACTCCACATTGCCCAACCACATGCGCAGTTTCTCCGGTTCGAGGGTTTGAGTGGGGGACTTACGATTATACGCGGAGACGACAAAGCGGAGGATCTGATCACATGGACCGGGGAGCCACTTGGTGGGGACATCAATCTTTACCTTGTAGATATCTGTCAGCGTCTCATCTACCACACGCCCCTGATTGTCCTTTCCGTCATAAATGAAGTATACCTTCATGACTGATGACTGGGAGGAAATGCGTGAGGGGTGAGAGAGAAAAGGAAAAAAATAATAACAATAAAAGAGAACAACAACAACAAGAAAAAGAAAGAGGAAAAGAGGGAAAAAAAAAAAGGGACAACAATTGGTTTCAACAAAACCAACAACCGAGAGGACGATTGCAAACAAACAAACGTTTTCCTAGTGGGAAGTATTCATAAATACACCGAGAAGAAGCAAGAACAAAAAAAAAAGATTGAATTTTAAATATGCAATACTCGCGTTCCACGAGAGAATGATTTTTTTTTTTTTATCTTGGCCAACTCTACTTCTAAATGCACACACACACAAAAAAAAAAAAGGTGGGGGGGGGGGCAAAAAAGGAAGAACAATAACAAAAAAGGAATAGAAAACACATACACAAATACACCCAAAAGACTTCAAAACCCCCCAACCCATTTGTCTAATACGAATTCTGTGGATGCGGGTAGGCCCTCTCGCTTGGGGGCGGAAACGACACCTGCGGGGAGAAGGAGGGATCGGTGAGGCTCACGAAGTGTTCCTCCCCCTCCCCGCGCTGTGCGGGCGGGAGTTGCAGACTCGACATATGCGGCGCGAACGCAGCGGGTGTCCGCCCGGCGTTGGGGTCGCGGCGTCGCGGCATATTCACCGGCGGGTTTGGCGCCAGGTAGTCGTCGTAGAACGGCGCAAGCGGCGCGCTGGCGGAGCGGAGCTGTGGCGTCTCCCGCGCATCGCCCGGTCCCGCGTTTCCGGCGGCGTAGCGATCGCGCAGCATCAGCTGCAGCCGCATCGTCGCGCGCTTTGCCTGAATGGCGGCGACCTTCGCCTCCTGCAGCCGAATGCGCCGCGCGTGCAGCCATGTCTTGTACTCTCGAATTTGCTCCTCCGTCATGATGCCGTACTTGGGAAGCGCATTCCAAAGATACACCGAGAGGCCGCAGAGGTATGTAAAGTACCCGACGCCAACAAATACGTACATCGGCGCGAGAGGCATAAACGGGAGAAATCCGTTAGTGGTGAGGCCGCAGGATTGCAGATAGTCCGAGAGGAGATGACTCGGGACCTGCGCCATGAGGGCGGTGCGGAGAAGATAACTCACCAGCGCCAACTCCGCCGCGGAGAAGAGATCTTTTGTGAAGGAAAAGTTGCGCCATTCAATGAGGTAAAAGTTCATATCCACCGCATTGCGATTAAAGATCCCAAGCAGTAGGGAGAAGACGGCGATGAACATGGCAAGTCGCAACTCAATGGCGAGGTCAGCAAACATCCCATTCACGTTTGATGGGTAAAGGCTGAGGGCGACATTTTCAAAGGCGTACAACACCGATCGGGTTGTTTTGTAGACACACGATTCCGTCTTGTACTCAATCGTATCCACAAGTCTCAAAGGATTCCCTATCCAAATAGAATCTTTAAACGTTCGACGGCTCGATACGTCGAGGTATGTTGCGTGGATGATTAAGCATACCAATTGAACAAGAGTACATATGTCATAGATGGGGATAATACTCTTTTCGCTCTTCAGGCGACTCTTATTTGGTCGACGCTGAAGATCGCTTACTACGTGCATGTTTCTTCTAAAGTTCTTTTTCCTGTTGTTGTACTTGTTGTTGAAGACTACAACAACAAAAAAAAAAAAAACAGAACTGCTTTGATTCTTTATCTACACAAAAACAATTCTCTCTATATAAAAAATAAACAAATAAACGTATTTACTATTCAAAAAAGAAAAAAAAACGAAACGAACAAACAAACAAAAAAAGAATAACAACAGAAAGAATAATATGCCACATAACACAGAAATATGCATAAGAAGAATGAGAGAGAAACATTTAAGAAAAAAGTATCATTTTCAGCTGATTTTCTCATTTCCTTTTTAACTCTTGTTCAGTACATTTTTTTTTTTTGCTCTTCTCTTTTCTTCTTTACCCATAAAAGTTGTACCAACACGTACATTTACTGCACTGTACTTCTGGCAATGACAACAATCAAAGAGAAATGAGTTTTTGTTTTTTGTTTTTGTTTTTCTTTTCGTTTATTAAAGTTTGGTATTTTTCTCGCTTCTCATTACATGTTACCGATAAACTAAAGCCAAATGGAAAACAATAGAAATACTGATAAAAAAAAAATATATATATATATAAAAGAAACGGCATGCTTGGTTTATTCACTCGAATCTCGTAGACGAGTTAAAATTCATGTAATTTTGTTTAAAGAGCGAGGCAGCGGGAATAATAAAAAAAAAATAATAATAATAATAATAATAAGAACAGAAATAGGAACGCAGAAACATAAAAATAAATAAAGTAAAGGAAAAACAAAAAAAAAAAAAACACGGTGTCATCCCACTTGGAAACGCGTCCCCCTATCCATTTTGTGCACCAAAAATGGCCCGCAGTATTTTCCGCACCGGTCCCTTCGTCGTCTTTGGCGCCACCGCCTCCCCCCCGTTTGTCTCCGCCGGCGCGTCCGTGTGTGGCGCGGGGTCCCCGACGTACTGCAGCACCCGCGCCCCGCGCCAATGCGTCGCGCAGAAGCCCTCCCTCGGCGCCACCACGCGCACCCACGCCCCCCCGCCGCCCGCCACCCAAACGTGGTCCCCGGCGCCGACGACGGCGACCGGCGCGGCGTCCGGCAGCGGAGCGGCGCGAATGCACACCGACGCGCACACGACGCGGCACATCGCCCCGCGCAGCCGCGGCCCGCGCCAAAGGGACGCGCGGAGGGCGTTGGCGAAGACGGGGGCGGCGAGGAGCGCGCGGGCCGTCGGGCGCCACCGCGGGTGCGGCGAGAGCATCCGCATCACCGCGTCCCCGAGCGCCGGGGCGTAGTCGACGCCGGGCAGCGCGTTCGGGTGCGGCGCCTCGCCGGACACCACGCGCCGCCGCAGCGCGTCGAGGCCGTCGGCGCGGAACGGGTGCCGATTCGTGAGGAGGCGGTAGAAGACGACGCCGAGGCTCCACACGTCGCTGCCGAAGCCGCAGCGCCCCGCCGTGAGCGTCTCGGGGGACATGAAGAGCGGCGTCCCCACACACGCCGCCGGCGGCTCCGCGGCGGACCAAACGGCGCTCAGCCCGAAGTCCGCCAACGCCACGCGCGGGACGGCGGCGTCGGCGCGGACGAGAATGTTTGACGTCTTGAGGTCGCGGTGCACGACGTCCTTCGCGTGCATGTGGGCGACGGCGAGGAGGCACTGCGCCAACACCGCGCGCAACGCGGACTCGGGAATCGGATACGCGCGCCGCACGTACGCCTCGAGATCGCCTCCGCTGAAGTACTCCATGCGAAGACACAAACTGTCGTCCCGCGCCTCGTGCCAAACCTCATGCAGACGAACAATGCCGTCGTCGTGGAAGCGCGACATCACCCACGCCTCCGTCAGGGCGGCGCGAAGGGGCGCAATGAGCTCCGACAGGCGCTCCGAACCACAGGAAGGGGTCGCAACGGCGCGCTTCACAACGGAAAAGGAACCCTGCGAGAAGCGGTCCTCAACGAGAAGGACCTCCCCAAAGGCGCCGCGGCCGAGTGTGGTGACAACAGTGAAGCGCTCATGCAGAAGTTGACGCCGCGGAACCTCGCGACCAAAGATGGACGCACAAAACATGCGGAAGAAACGACAATGTTTCTGTTTTTTGGGGTGTTTGTTGTTGTTGTTGGTGTCGCTGTTGTTAACCTTGTTTGGGTGACTCCTATGGAATTTGTTCATTTGAAAGGAGAAATCAAAGGGGTATGGATTTATTTCAAGTTGGAAAAAAAAAAAGACAAGAGAAATTGTATTCGTACAAGACACAAGCAAAGTCGTCAAGCACCACCACAACACAAAGAAGAAACTCTACATACATACAAAAAGCATGAAATACGGCTAACAAATAAGAAGAAAAAAAATATTCCATCCAAAATGCATAACGTCACAATGCACACTCATAGCTCTGAAAAAAAAAAAAAAAATGAACACGTTTTCCCTTCTTTGAGTAAATCATACACCACGGGGCGAAGCTTTTATAAACAATAATCATAGTACCAACAAATAATAAATAATAACAATAATAAGAACCGCGACGAAGGTGAAGAACAAGAACAACAAGAAAAAAAAAAAAAAGAGAGAAAAAAAAAAAAAAGAACAAAACAAACAAGCAATGAAAGCTATAGTAATGGTAACAACAATAAAGCAATCATGTCAACAAGAAGATGATTGTAGCAGGAACCCCTCGTCGCCACATCGCGGAGCACAACAACTCCTCGCTCCCCTCCACCACTTTTATTTTTTATTTTTGTTCATAAATGTAACATCACATATAAATCTAAATATACAAATAAAGTGTCATGTTGCATTTCTACGCTTGGGAAAGGGTAGCGGACGGTCTCTGCTCTTCCATGGCGTCCTCCTTTCCCTCTGCGCGGAGTGTCACGTTAACGCCGTACATCACCGTCGCGCAACCCGTGAGAAACGGAAGGCGACACTTTTCTCGCGCCAAAACGAGCGCCTCCGCGAGTGTTTCCGCCCCCTTTTCGCCCGCCACACACCGCAGGAGGTGTCGCGTGACGCGGTCAATCTCGCCATCCGTGACGTGCCAAAGGCAGCCAATGACGGCGGGGGCGCCGGCGTGCAGAAAGGCGTGCGGCATTCCCTCCCACGCGCCATCGACACGCGCGCTGCTGCACCCCATCAGCATCGCCACCGGAAAGCGCATCGGGTCGGGGAGGCGCTCGCACAATGCGCCGCGGGGCAGCTCTTGCTCCCCCCGCCCGTGTCCGACATACACATACACATCCGCCCCGCACGCGTACATTTCGCGCAGCACGCCGTTTGTCAACGCGCCGCGCGTCACACGACCGCCGCGCGCCTCGCAAAGCGGCCGCAACCGCCGCGCGCTGCGTGGCATATCCCCCGCGGGATCCAAAACGGCGAAGAAACGCCCGTCGAGCGTCCGCCGCGGCGCGGTTTGGGCGAAACACCCGGTCGGCGCGCGCACTGCCGCGCGAAGGACGTCCATTCCCTCCCACGGCAGCGCGTGGAGGGCGTCGTCGAGGAGAACGTGCGGGGGGGCGCGGCGGAGGCGGCGGAGATCGGCGTGACCGTCGCCGCCCATTTCCGCGCGAAGCGTTTCGAGCACCGCGCGCAGCGCCGCACGAAGCGCGTCGGTGGGCGGCCATTCGCCCCAAAGGGCGGTCCACGCGCGTCCCATTTCCTCCAACGCGGCGGCCAAAACGGCATCGCACGCGTCGCAGTGCGCATCGCCGGCGTAGCGCACGTTGGGCAAAGCCATTGTGAGGGGAAGTGCGGCGAAGAGGAGCGTCACATCCGCCCCGCGCACAGTCGAGGCGGACATGGCGGCGAGCAAACGGTCCGCCACGCCGCGGAGGCGCCACACGCACGACGGGGAGAGCGCCCCGCACAGCGCCGCCCGCGACGGGCCGAAGAGGCGCTCCGACTCCATCGCCGCCACCACTTCGCCAACGGCGGCGTCCAACGCGCGGCGCTCGGTCCACCAGACAGCGCGATCGGCAGTGGACGCCGACGCGCGGAGTTGGCGGCGGTTGCGCTCCTCGATGTGCACCATTTGTGGCAACAGGGCGAGGAGATCGGCGGCGATCGGGAGGGAGCGCTCCCACGTCATGTCCCCACAGCGCACAAGACGGACATCCGCGCCGCGCAACAAAATGTGTAACTGACAATACCCCGCGTGCCACGGCAGCGCGGGGTCAGGTTCACTCCTTCTTCCTTCTTCTTCTTCTTCTTCTTCTTCTCTTTTTCTTCTTCTTCGTCTTCTTCGCTTTTTCGTTTGATTAGCCTCCCGCCATTTGTCCCCGAGTTCGTCGTGGCTGCTGGTATCACTGCCTCCAAAGTCGCCCTCATCACTTTCGCTCGTGAGGTGCGAAAAAAAGGCTTGACGTGCGGCGAAAATCCGTCCCGGCATGCGCCGCCGAGCGTTTCCTTGACGCCACGCTGCTAAGGAAAGGGATGGCGATGGCGACGGGGGCGGCAGAAACGGGGCGAGTGCGGCCGCGATCTCCCGCCACTCCTCCGCGGCGCCCGCGCAGCACTTGGCGACGGCGGCGATGGATTGGAGTGTGAAGTGCAGTCCAACGCGGGACGGCCCGCGCGCGCAGATGCCGGCAATGAGGGGGAGAAAGCACTGCGCGAGGGACGCGTCGCCCGTCTCCGCCAGCGCCCCCACCAGACGCGCCAATCCGCGGAGGACAATCGGCGCCGCCAAGACGTTCCCCAGCAACGGCCGCCCCCCGCGCAGCAGCAGCGCACCCGCGGGGAGGAGCTCCCGCAGCGCATGCGCCCGCCCCAACGAGTGGAGAATGGCGGCGTCGGAGTACAGCGCCACCGCCTCGTGCAGGAGGGGCATCGGCTCCCCCTCCGCCGCCCGCACGCTGCACGCGACGAGCGGCCCCCGCGCGCCATCGAGGAGCCGCAGAACCGCCGCGCTCATCGCGTCCCCGTCGTTTGGCGCCGCGCGCAGCAATTCGGCGGCCGCGTCCTCGTGCCCGTGACGCAACGCCATGGCGGCCGCCGCGGACGGGGGGGGCGACGACACCGCCGCCGCCGACAAACGACTGGCGAGACGCCAAGGCGCAAAAACGTCGGCGGAGACGCCCATTTCCTCCGTCTCCGCCGCGGCGCGCAGGCGGGCGAGGTCGGCCGCGTCCAATTTTGGCGGGCGGCGGAGGTCCGACGGGTACGACACGGGCGCGGCGTCAAATGCGCGGCGGAGCGTTTCCACCGCCGCCGCCGCGCACCGCGAGATGTCGGCCAACGCGGCGCGCACCGTTTGGGCCCCGTTGGCGTACAAAACGGCACACAAACGGCGCCAAAGCGGCGCCACACGCGTCCCCCCGAGACCCGACGAGACGCACAAATGACTGCCGTCCGTCTCGTCGAGGAGAAAGCGCGCCACCGCCTCCTCCCAACGCCGGCGAAGGGCGACGGAGAGGAGATTGTAAAGCCAACACTCACTGAGCGCCGCGCGCGTCGCGGGGTTCGTCGCGAGTTGACTCAAAATGTGCCCAATGCGATGCGAAAAGCGCAAAACCCCCATCGCCTCCTCACTGCTCGCGCTGTGGGAGGTGATGGCGCCGTGCCAGACAAGAAGGGCGGTGCAAACCACACCCGACACGTCATCCGCGACGGGGAGGAGAGAGGCACGGCAGGCGCAGCAGTCCGCGGTGTCGTCTCGAAGCGCCGCGAGTTGCGCGAAGGGAGGCGGACTGTGGGAGAGCGCGGCGGAGATGAGAGGGGCCGCGAGGTCCCCACGACCCGCCGCAAGTGTGCAACGGGCGGAGGAGACAAGAAGTCGGACGGTTGGCCAACCCACACCCGACAGAGGCGCGGCCTGGAGGAGCGCTCGCAGCTCGGCCTCACTGGACAGAGGACTCTTCGCAAGGCGAAGAAGCATCCCACTGTCTACAAAGGGTTCCATAACTACATATAAATAGACATACAAACACAATAAAAGTGTAGGGCACACACTCATATAGGTTCCAAAAAGAAAAAAAAGAAAAAAAAACATTAAATGAAAAATAGTAAGGTTTGTGCACGTGTTTATATTCGTTTGGTGGGTCTGTGAAGGCAAAAAAATAAAATAAAAAAATGTAATTACGACGAATGATGAAACGAAAACACAAACAGCAACAAAAAAAAAATAATAACAACAACAACAATAAACAAAAAACATGTAAGTATATACATACACGTACACAAATACACGTATGCAAGAATCTTTGGTTTTGGGGGAAAACTAGAATGAGGGGTATACACTATCGTGACGTTTTGGCATAAACAAAGTAACCGGATGAGATAGGTGATGTACTGGGAATACGTTTCTTTATATAGAGAATATCTTTTTTTTTATATCTTTTTTTTTCTTATTTTCCCACAAAGGTATTCACCTTTACAGTATACTGTCCATATTTCGCTTTATGACGAGTAACACATGCGTTTTCCAATCATCAAGCATGCGAAGCTCCTGTAGAAGGGAAACCGCCGTCTCAAATTTTTCCACATCCGACGTTTCCACGGATTCCGCACACAACTGCAGAAACTCCGCCTCACGCGTGTTTTTAAGGTAAATGTCCCTTGACAGGTATGTCGTTAACGCCTCATGACACTCCGCACTGTGTTCGTAGCGGTTGTCATCCTTGACGCTTGCGAATCGACAGAGCATGGCGCGCATGTAATACTCCTTGGCCTGATGGCGCAATGGACCCTCCACGCAAATTCCTCCGAGGCGTTCATACAAACTTAACGATTCGTCAAACATATCATTTTCACCATATATTTTCGCCATCGCAACCATACAACTCTGTGCCTGTGATTTCAAGTCTTCAGCTGTGAAGTATTGTTGGGCCTTCTCGTAGTGAGGGATGGCATCCATGGATTGACCAGCCTCGTCAAGGGCATCCGCAAACTCCTTTTCAAGTCGTGCAGCACCAGAAAGACGATTATTATCAATTTGCATACGAATGGCAATATCTAACATCTGAGCTGCTTTTTTTAAATCGGACTTCTTAAAGGCAGTGGCGGCATTTACATAGGCTTGTCCAGCAGCGATATCATCTTTGCACTTCACTGCACAATCACCAGCACGCATGTAGGCGTCACCGGCGCGGTTATAGTCTTTCTCAACTTTAAAGCGAGCACCAGCCTTATCAAAGAGTTCCATCGCACCTTCATAATCCTTAAAGAACATTTTGTTTATCTTCTTCTCCGCATCTCGGTAAATGTTTTCCGCGGACATGGCTTCTTTGTTGTTGTTGTTTTTATGTTGAGTGCGTGCGTATATATATATATATTTTTTTTTAAAAAAAATGTGCAGTATAAATACTAAAACTACAAACAAGACAAGTGCGCTTAAAAGGGGGAAGAAAAAAAAGGAAAAAAAAAACTACAAATAAATATATATTACAATAAAATTTAATGTAAGCAAATAAAAATAAGTTGTCCAATTGTCAATTTGAAAAGTTGTACCATGGATAGAGCCATGCCCCCTCCTCCCTCCCAACAACAGAGGAAACAGAGAAAAAAGAAAGAAAGAAAGAAAAAGAGACGGAAAACAAACAAACAAATTAATAGCGTTACCTCATTAGCCTCACAACATCTCGGTTAATAGTTGCTTAGAATGGAGCGTGGAAAGGAGGAGAGTAATGCGAATGATGTACCTCCATTCTAAACCGCACTGATAGCGACAGAGATGTTACCTGCACTACACACCAGTGATTCCTTCCTTTCTGTCTTTCCTTTTTTTTTCCTCTCTTTTTTTTCTTTTTTTTTTGTTACCTTTCCTGTTTTTTTTTTTTCTTTCTTCATTTTGTGTTTTGTGTTGTTGCTCGCTTGCTCTTTCATTCACTTTGCTGTGTAGCAAGGTATACGCAGGGTTATCTACGTTTCCCCACCACGTATCAGTTTTACCTCGCATAAGAGAAGCGAGAAGAATGTAGGTGAATCGCGAACGCGCATATTTAGCACTCATAGCGCGTTCCTGCGCATCTTTCTATTCCATTTTACTGATGTTGCTGATGAGATGGAGCGTATGGGCCCATACGATTTTGTGCTGGATAGTACGGGGGCCTTCCCTGTAGGGAAAAATTGCCATAATCACCCGCACCATAATCTCCCATCCCACCATACATTCCCATTCCCACTCCCATCCCCATTCCCATTCCCATTCCGGGATAGCCGTTATACATGCGCGGCTGGTATGGTGCGGCGTATGGACTCATATTATATGGGACGTTTCTGTGCCCGTCATGGTATGGTGGACCTCCCATCCCCTGCTGGATATACCGATGCTGACTGTGATGGTGCTGCGGAGGCTGTTGATGGTGGTGATGGCTGTGGTGGTGGTGGTGATGGCTGTGGTGGTGGTGTGGGGGCTGTAGAGGGGATTGCGGCTGCGGTTGCGGCGGTGGCTGTGGGTGTTGCTGTATGTGGTGGTGGTGGTGGATGTGGTGGTGGTGGTGATGCATGGGTTGGATTCGGCTCACCTCACCGCTTGACGCGTCGCGCGTTTGGGGAGCGGTGGGGGCCGCGGCCATCGCCGGTCGCGTCGTCCCCTCCGCACTGCTCGGCGACGGCACTTTCACCTCCGCGCTCGTCGCCGCCGACTTCACGCGACCAACAAAGGCAAAGTCCACCTCCGCCATCTTTGCTAAATCCTCCGGGAGAAAGAGGGGACCGACGCGCACCAACACGGATTCCTGTTGGGCCTCCTCTCGCTCTGGGCGGTCGGCCGCGGGAGAGGCTGTCGGCGGCGCCCTCAACACCTCCGCCGGCGCGTCAACAGTCGGCGGTGGCAAAGCCGCGGGCACACTTTGGCTGTGGCCGCCGTTATTATTCATATTTTTATTATTATCTTCACACCTTACGGGTGCGGTGGTGGTGGTGGGGGTGGTGATGGCTGGCTGGGTGCCAGCGGGTGTGGAAGCTTCCTTTCCGTTCGTGACAACGGCGGTTTTCTGCTGTTTCAGCTTTTGAGCCAAGTTACCTGAAGCCCACGCAGACATCGCCTTCTGTGTTGCGATTGGTGTGGCCTCGAACGTAAACTGCTACGTGATACAAATTTATAGATATAGATATATAAACACGTTTTGGTTTGTTTATGTTGGGGGGAAGAAGAAAGGTGATCGCGGTTATGGTTTATATATATATATATATATTACGATTATTGAAAAATGAAAAAGCAAAAGAGATGAAGAGAGAAAGAGTTATGACGGGATAGAGAGAAGAAAAAAATGAAAATGAAAATAAAAATAAAAATAAAATAATTTTAAAATTTTCCTTTTTTTTTTCATGCGAAGGAAAGTATTTTTTTAGGGGGTAGATAGAAATAGTTACTCTTAAAACAGAAACGAGCAAACACCAAAAACAGCATCACCACAATACAATGAAGCAAAACAAGACGAGAAGTTCGTTTTTTTTTTTTGGATTTATTCTTCTTCTTTCATCTCCTCTGCGTCCTCGCGGCGAGCGAGCACAACAATCATCTCCACATGCGGAGTGTGCGGAAACAAATCGACGGCAAAACTCTTTGCGATACAAAACGGCACACCGCGGTACGCCTTTGTGGACGGTTTTGTCAGTGCTGGGCAGTCCCGCTCGAGCGCCTTCTGCTCACATGAGATGTACACCACACGCCGAATGCTCGCTGTCCCGCGAATCCATTTGAGGACCGTCGGCGTCACACCCGCGCGGGGCGGATCGAGAATGGCGACGATATCCTTTTTTTCCTCCAACGAAAGGGAGTGAATGACGTCCGGCAAGAGCTGCTCCACCCGCCCGCAGTGAAACGTTGCGTTGGCCACCCCGTTCCGCTCCGCGTTGGCCCGCGCGTTGAGCACGGCGGACTCGACCAGCTCGATCCCAATCACGCGCCGCACGTGACGCGCGAGCGTTAACCCAATCGCGCCAGTTCCGCAGCAGAGATCGAGCAGCGTCGTCTCCGCCCCAAGCGCGGCGTGGGCGGTGACCTCGCGCAGCAGCAGCTCCGTCCCCGGCGTGTTGACCTGAAAGAAGGAGACGGGGCTGAGCTCAAACCGCAGCCCGCCGAGGTGCTCACTCAGCGTGCTGGCGCCGAACAGCACGCGGCGCGCGGCCTCCGCCGGGGCGGTCGCGATGCCCGTGGCGTGATGAAACTGCGCGCTCACCACCGCCGCGCGCTCCTCGCCGCTCGCCGCGCGCAGTGCGGCCGTCGTCGTCTCGTCCCGCAGAACGGCGGCGAGGCGGTCGGCGACCTCCGCGAACCACGCGGCCGGCACGCTCTCCACGTCGAGCTCCAAGTCGACCATCACCTCCCCCCGCACGTTGTGCCGCACCTGCAGCCGGCGCCAGAAGCCGCGTTGGGTGCGCCGGTCAAAGACGTCGAGGTCCGCCCGCCCGGGCGTGGCGAACGCCGCGTAGACGCCAAACACCGCCTGCGCAACGGCCCGCGCGAGGGGATGCATCGTCACGACCGCCCGGTCGACGGCGGAGTCGACGGCGCACGTGCCCTCCGCCACCGCGCCGCGCATGAAGCCGAGCGTGGCCTCGCCATGGACGGTGCGGCCAAAGGAGAGGTGCACGTGGTTGCGGTACCCGACGAGCGCCGGACTCGCGTGCACACCGGCAAAGCGCTCCTCCGGCCGCACGCCGCGGGGGAGGATGGACGCCATCACGCGAAGACAGTGCGCCGTCTTTCGCGCCAGTTGCTCCTCCATCGAACAGCCCTCCCATTGGGAGACTCGGCTCGTCCCCTCCGACTCCGCCGGACGGGGGCGTTTCTTCACACCGCCCTTATGCGTCAATTGTAAATCGCGCGGGGTGATGGGCACATCACTCCATGAAAGTTTTCCTCGGTGTGACATGCCACGGAGAAGTTCCGCCGCCGCGGAGCGATCCTCCGGTGTCTTAAATGCCATAAAGAGGTATGGCATGTTGGGATTCTTGGCGATACGAAGCATTCCATTAAAAAGGGGTTCCGGTGGCGCATTTGTCTTTGGTGGGGGCAAATCTTTCATAATCATCTTTTTTATTGCAGCCACCGTCGAGTACTTGTCATGTGTGTCAATTTTTAATAAATTCTCATTGCTATGCTCACGCAGCAAAGGACCAGTTGGAACAGCTGGAGTAGTTTCACCGTTGCTATCCATTTCCTCTCTTTTTTTTTCTGTTTTCTTTTCCTTTGTTACTTCGCTTGTACTTTATTTAAAAAAAAACTTTTTTTTCGTTCGTTAGGTTTTAATATGCTTCTTCTTATTCGGGTATTTCTTTTTTTTTCCTGTTTTAACGCTGCGTTTAATTTACTTACACTATTCGAAACACAAACAAACAAGCAAATTCCTACTGTAGAAAAAGGTTCCAAAACGGCACCAAGACAAAGAAATTATAAATAGTAAGGTATGAAGAAGGGAAATTAAAATAAAAAAAGTATGCTTGACAAAAGAAATACTCAACGTACATACACTTTGTATTAGTTCACCCTCCTCTTTACAACGAGGGAGAAAGAGATAGAGCAGGTGTAAACCGAAAAGTACGAGGGCAGATATATATATATATATATATATATATATATATATATATATATATATATAAACAGAAAGAGGTGTAAAGCGAAAAAGATTTGTAAGAAGAAAAAAAAAGAAGAAATACCACCAAACAGCCAACAAAGCACCTTGAACAGCTTTCCAACTTCAGCTGCGGCCAAAAATAGAATTTAAAAGCTCTTTAGGTGCGTTTGGCTGCGGCTTCCACGCGACTCTCGACGACTGCGATCAAAGCATGCGTGAGTAGATCCTGTGAAATCTCAAATTCATCATATGGAACAGCAACCACAACAATATAGTGGAATTTATGATTTGAGTTGTAGAAGGCACGACATAAACCACGTGCCAGCGTTTCTCCAGCAGCAGGTGTAAATGTAACATCTGCGATAGCACAGTCTAACCTCTTGGCCAGTTTTTCACACAAATCTTCCTCTAACGCACCCGTCATCTTACGGTCGCCTTTGATTCCCCTCCCTGAGGACTGCGAAAGGACTTCAAGTGAGTTCGACACCGATGCATTGAAACGCTGCAGGAAGAGTTGCAGAAGTTTCGCACTATCCGGCTCTCGTACCTTTTGCTTGTACGCGAAACAATTGAGGGAGAGGCCGTGAACTGTTACTCCCTCCGCCATTGGGGGGCTGCATTGAATGGAGATACTGTTCTCACTCACGCGCTCCACGACTGCCCAGCTGGATGGCACATTGTATTGAACGTAGAAGTCTAAACGCTCGCAAAGATCCCAATGAACATCCGCAATGGTTGAAGCGGCACCGCCACGGGACGGACTCCAGCCGGAGAGAGTGGACGCAAACTTCATACCCTTTCCAACCTCACCAGACGATTCACTACTCGTCGCATCGACTGGATGGGCGTTCCAGCGCGCGAGGACTACTTCCCTTGACACCGCATTACGTTGGAAGCGCTTGGCACAGAGAAAGCGCCATTGATGGACCTCAATGGCCCCTCGGAACGGACGCATCGATCCAACCTAGTAACAAATATTACTAATATAAAAACAAAGATATATATATATATATATATGCGCAAATGGTAAAATAAAGAAATAACAACAACAACAAAAAAAAAGAAGAGTAAATGATTTGCTTTTTTTTTCTCTTTAATGGTAAGAACAATAGTACACAAAAAAGTAGAAAGTTATGTAGAAACGAAATATATATATATATATATATATATTTGCTCTTCATGAAAGAACATGTTTTTCGAATATATTGATGTGACTATATAAAACAGCACGCAAAAACCACGAGTTTCATGAATAACGCTGAGGTAACGTTTTCAAACTATGGCATCCTCATTGCTTTCTCTCATCTTATTTCAACTATTAGACTCTGAAGTTTGACGATGTAAAATCTGCTTCCATCGCGTACACACAAACTTTCTTGACTCAAAGAGAAGGTATCGTGTCATATCTCTGCGTGTGAGAATAGGCGTGTTGATGATGACTGGGTCTGTTTCCTTAAGAAAGTCCTTTAATGCATCCCTAGCGAGAAGCGTGGCCAAATCGTCGGGAGTCATTTCTGCCTTTTCAAAAGGGTCAGTCCCTATCTTTGAGAGGACACTCTTGAGACGGTTTTCACACACATGGTCCAGCAAGAGTCTCGATGCCTCTAATTGTGTAGGGTCCTGAATAACACTTTCCATATCCGGCAGTTGAACCCCTGACTGATGAATAGAGTTTCGTCGCACAGACTCCATAGCATCCACGCGCGGTCCCTGTCGCTTGTCGGTGGAAATTTCTTGAAAAGCGGTACACTTAAATTTTAATATAGTGAGTCCCTTTGGGTCAAAGCCTGGTTTGCCACGTCGCACATGCTTCACCACAAGTCCTTCAGCCCAGTTACCCTTCAGTGGGTAATTTCCCATCCCAACGAGAGGTGGTATGGTCGTGACAAAGTTTTCCACATCAAAGGCGGCCACTTTGGACATGGGACCTCGAATAAT
The DNA here is from genome assembly GCA_030849715.1 of Trypanosoma mega. Classification (NCBI taxonomy): domain Eukaryota; phylum Euglenozoa; class Kinetoplastea; order Trypanosomatida; family Trypanosomatidae; genus Trypanosoma; species Trypanosoma mega. Next base: position 6,443 of record JASANV010001444.1, on the reverse strand, counting down.
AGCTCGTGCGTAAAGAAGTCCGGGAGTACGCCTAAATATCTCTGTTGACTCATCGTATGTTAAGGTGATGTAGTCCGTATCGGATTCCTCGCGGTACTTGATGTCGAATGCATAGAAGTGAAGGTCTGGACTGTATTGTGGAAAAGGGTCTGCCTGAACAGCGGTGATGCTACGTGGCTTTCCCGCAACCATGACTGTACGACGCACCTTCTCCAGACTAGGATGATCATACTTACCCCCAAATAGTTCACCATTAATAAGAACAGTGTGTAATTTTTTCGCCATCTTGTCACACAACATCTCACGGACTGATACAGCATACTGCTGCAACTGTGGTAATAAAATGTGATAACCAAAGAAGTGCTCCGTCGGGGGCATCATTCCGCTTCTCTTTGCGTATCGTATTGTTTTCCCACCATCCATGGAATAGATTCCAAAATTCGCACCATGAATCTTCTCTGTAGCTATCCAATCATCCTCAAACATACCACATGCTTTTAATGCATCTATTCTTCTTTCATTCGAGTTGTCAATTTCTGTGTAACGCTCAAAAAGACCACCACCATCATCCACAAAACACACAGGTGTTCTACGAAAAAGTAATTTCCATGATAGACGCAGCATTACTAATTTACTGGTTTAGAAAATATATATATATATATATATATTACAGAACGACAAAAAAAATAAATGAAAATAGAATACCCACTCCACTGCTTTTATAAGGAAAAAAAAAAAGAAACAACTACAAAAAAGTGCACAAACACACAAATCAAGTAATTTAAACCATATCAGAGAAAAATGTGCAAAAAGTAAATAACAATTAAAAAAAAAAGAGAGAGAGACTTACCATATGTGAATTCCTTTAAATACAAGGTAATTAAAGGGGTATGAGCTGCCTTCTGGAAACCAACTGCACCTTACTCGGAGAACAGACATAAACATCTGAATCTGGAAAGAGATTGGACTTTGCAACATGTTCAACGTACATGAAAAACTGTTTCGACGAGCACATGTAAACTATGTCACGGAGAACAACTGAGTGACGTAGCAACAGCTCTTTAGCTTTAAGGTCGATTATAGCAGAAGTTGGCATTTCATCGGGTGTGATGATATCGCTACTTTGATGTCTTGGTGAAGTTGGTTGGCGAGCGAGAAAACGGGTAGACTGCTTCGAGAGGTTCAATGCACTGCACATAGATTCCACCACACCTTCACTGAGCTCGTCACCATCAATAAAACAAAAAACTGACCGTATCGGATGCTTTGGACGCAATTTTACAGATAACTTCAGTTGCAAAACATTTTTTGTCTCTGAATCAGATAGAAGCTTTCGTGGAATATCTTTGCCCATAGCCCCTGTTTTCTGCATTGCATGAAACAAAGGTGTGTAATCGTCTCTCCGATGTGTATCCACGAGAGCACGCCGTCGACAGAAGTCTACAATAGACGAAGCGTCAGGAAAGCTTGTAGCTTTAAATCCCTTATCCCCACGAATGCGAACAGGTTTGGCTGTCCATTTCCCACTTTGATCAGATTCTACAGTAAAAATGTTAGGGTGGCTCTGAATGGCGTCCCTTAATGAAAGAGCTCCAATAGCAGAAGGGTTAAAATGCGGCATCTCATCTTCAAGAATCGCCTGTAATTGTGATCCGCTTACACCGTTCTCTGGAATCTTCGCTGCCACATTCCGCAGCATGGCCTCACACCTACTCTGTTCACTGTACACATCAGGGGTGATGCGTACGATACCTCCCGTAATAACAAACGAAGGAAAGGAGCGCAGCTGCGCAATGGCATCCTCAGAGGACAACTTTCCCTTTTCCATGATAATAGATACTAATGAATCTTCCGGGATTCCCTGGCATAACTCTACACCTCCTTCCGCACACGCAGAGCGAAACGCCGACCAAAGCGTCGCATCAGATAATGGAGACCTCCATACTACGGAACGTCCAATGCATCCATTTAGACAGAAAACATTCTTAGAGAACAATGCCCGCTTGACCAATGACATAGTTACCTTTCCATCAGCCCAAGGAAACACAACCAACAAAGAAAAGCAAAAAAAAAAAAGAGAAAACATAAATAAATCAATAAATACAAAAGGCAAAGCAAAAATATTAGAAGCGAATGTGTACCTACCATTTCTCATGTAAATATCACAACATTTTCACTTTACTTTCATTTACCACCCCTACCAAAAATGAAAGCAACAATAAAAATAATTTACTTCTTACGTTCTACCGACGTGCTATAGAAACTCTTGAGGTAGTAGGAATGCGAAAAGAGCAAACAAAATAAGCACAAGAATCAAAAAGAATTTCTACTCTTTAGGACTACTACCAACAATGCAAAGCGATGCCATCAAACCCACATGCATCTTCACGCCACTCTCCATAGATGATTCATCCATAGAAAAACGAGAGCTATAGTTGTGGTTGTACGCCTTCTTACCAGAAGATACACCAAGCCAAAATAGACAACCAGGAACCACTGCTTGATATTCAGAAAAATCTGCCACGCCCATTAAAGGGGTTTCTAGCTCAACGAAAGAATCTTCACCAGCAACACGCTCCGCTATATTCTTCACTATTTCATAGGCCGCTGGATCATTATATGTCACGATATTGGGTTCCAGCCACGTTACAGCGTGTTCAGCCCCGTGTGCCTTGGCAATGCCGGCCACAATCTCTTCAACCATGGCAGGCACACGCGCTTGGACGTCGCGGTCAAGGCAGCGCAGTGTGCCACGCATGTGAACAACATCGGGAATCACATTATAGCTTCCCGTTCCGCCATGAAAAGTAGTGATGCTGAGAACCGGAGCCGTCAAGGCGCCAATACGACGCGACACGATTGTCTGAAGATTTGTCACCACCTGCGCAGCGATCACGATGGGGTCAACGCACAGCTCCGGTTGCGAGGCGTGGCCACCGGCACCTCGGATAACGATATCAAAGTCATCGCAGGTGCCATACATTGTCCCAGGTCGTGTACTTATTTTTCCACACGGGTTTTTAGAAGCGACATGGAGACCAAATATCATCTTCACTCCATCCAGCACACCCAGCTGAACCAGCTGCTTGGCGCCACTCGGAATAACCTCTTCGGCGTGCTGAAAGATGAATCGCACTGAGCCTCGAATTTTATCCCGCACCTGGCAGAGCACCTTGACGGCACCGAGAAGCATTGCTGTGTGCGTGTCGTGGCCACACGCGTGCATCACCCCCGGCCGCTTGGAGCTGAACGGCTCCCCACTCTCCTCCTGCAGTGGGAGGGCGTCCATGTCGGCGCGCAGTGCATACATGGGACCCGCACCCGCACCGCCTCGAAGATCCGCGACCACACTGGTTGGCGTGGGGCGCTTGATCTCGAGCCCCCCAGGCATCCGCTCCAGAATGGCCGCAACGTAGTCCGCGGTCGGCTGCTCTTCGTGGCTCAGGCAGGGATTCTCATGTATGTGGCGACGCCACTGCACAACCTCCGGTTTCACGGCGGCGATGAGAGGATGAATAAAGTTCATTCAGTTGTGTAGTTTTCTTTTGGTTCTTTAGTCAACAAAAAAAAATGATTTATTTTTGTGTATGTACACATAAAGGATAGGTAAAAAAAAAAATTGGTAAGGGCGATGTATTGTCGAAAGGTCTACGGAAATTTACATACCACAATGTAAAAATAAGCCATCATTTTTTTCCCTTTGTTTATCCAATTTGCTTTATTGTGCAAAGTACCCGCTCTGAATTTGGAAGGGTCCTGTTTTTTGTGCTAAAAACTACCAGCGTGTGCGGCAGAAAACAAGCTTTCATAACTGCGTATAACTTGTTATCAATAATAATAATAAAGTGTTACTACAAAGCGATTCATTACCCGTATAAAGATATTAAAAAATAAAAAATAAATGCACCTTGTTACGAAGATGCATGGAAGGTTTCCTTGTACTTCCACACATTGATAATGCTCATTTTTACATTCCTATTTGCTATTTTTTTTCCTGGCATCTTGTTTTCATGGCCACATAAAGTAAAGAGAGTGGTGCTTTACCATAAAGAACGCACGATATGATGGTACTAGTTTTTGGGGTTTGAGTTCGAATAATCTTTTTTTTTTTCATAATTGTGAAAATAATTTTTGTTCGATCCTTCCCACCCAACAAAAGTAAAAAATAAAAATAAAAATTGCGTGTTGGTTACGAATTCAGGAAAAATCTAGTTGATCATCAGCTTCGTTATAAGCGCCACATGCAATTGTACTCCAGTAAGAAAACCACTCTCATCCACCTTGAACTTCGAGCTGTGGCACGAGTGGACAGCCCCAATGGATTCATTGCGCACTCCAATATTGGCGTAGCATCCTGGCACAACGCGCTGATACTCAGAGAAATCTTCTGCACCGAATTCGGGTTCATTTCGCATGACAAATGCATCCGGTTCAAAAAAGGAATCCACTGCACTCTTCCATGCTTCAAACGCCTCAGGTGCATTATACGTTGAGTAGACCGGTTCCGGCCATTCAATTGTAAAGTCCGCACCGTAAGTCTCGCATATCCCTTTTACTGTTTGCTGTAATATTAAGGGAGCTTTTTCTTCACTTTCTTTGCTGACGCACCGAATCGTTCCCTTCAAGTGTGCGGTGTCAGGAATAACATTGAAGGAACCTGTCCCGCCTCCAATTGTTGTCACACTGATTACTGGTGGGTGCACTGAAGCCACACGGCGTGAAACGCTCTGAAGCCCCATCACAATATGGGAGATCACGACAATGGGATCAATACAATTGTTTGGAGTGGAGGCATGACCTCCCTTTCCTTTAACAAGAATATCAAAATCAATAACAGCAGCACTAAATACACCAGGTCGTGTACTTATTTTTCCAAGAGGTAATCGAGGGTTATTGTGCAGGCCGAATATCATCTTCACTCCATCCAGCACACCCAGCTGAACCAGCTGCTTGGCGCCACTTGGGGAAACCTCTTCGGCGTGCTGAAAAATGAATCGCACTGAGCCTCGAATTTTATCCCGCACCTGGCAGAGCACCTTGACGGCACCGAGAAGCATTGCTGTGTGCGTGTCGTGGCCACACGCGTGCATCACCCCCGGCCGCTTGGAGCTGAACGGCTCCCCACTCTCCTCCTGCAGTGGGAGGGCGTCCATGTCGGCGCGCAGTGCATACATGGGACCCGCACCCGCACCGCCTCGAAGATCCGCGACCACACTGGTTGGCGTGGGGCGCTTGATCTCGAGCCCCCCAGGCATCCGCTCCAGAATGGCCGCAACGTAGTCCGCGGTCGGCTGCTCTTCGTGGCTCAGGCAGGGATTCTCATGTATGTGGCGACGCCACTGCACAACCTCTGGTTGGACAGACGTAATAAGCTGGGTAAATATCGTCATTCAAGCGATTGTCCTCTTCTTTGTGTGTCTTTACAAAAATGTTTAACTTTGGTCGGTATGTTTTCATGATTTACGAAATGAAAAAAATATACATCAACAGGGGAGGTAGTATGGGAAGGTGACGAATAGGTGCCACTATCGTTTCTCACATGGCTCAAAAAGTTTCGTCACGCAGCAACAATCAGTTCACATTAAATAAGGAAAATAATAGTAATAATAATAATAATAATGAGTAAAGCAAACGTGTGAGAGATTTGCATTTTCGGTGTTGTTGCTTTGGTTTTTATTTTGAGTGGAGGGTCTCCGGTGGACAACAAGTTTTTGCCGAAAAGGGGGTAATGTAGTCTTGTGAGATTGTTCGTAGCGAAAAGTAAAAATTCAAAAATTCATCCTCTTCGATCGGACTTTTCTTTGACGGAAAACCAACCACTACGTTAACTGAAAAGAATAACGACGAAGAAAAAAAAAAAAAAACATCTTTAAAATCTAAAGAATTTCTTCACAACACTAATTCCATGATGTATTTTCTTTCGCTTCTCTCTGTACTTCAAGGACAATCATGTGATCCATTAGCTTGTGAAAACGCGCGAGTAACAAGAACTGCTGCATAGGTACATAAAGTATTTCAAAATAGTAAAAAATTCATTTTAAAAAGTTTATGCGAAATTTGCAAATCTTCCATACGTGCTATATATGTATACGTTACGATTATTCAATAAGAAGCTTTGAAATACAACCCACATGCATTTGTACACCGTGCTCAAGAGCTTTTTCATGGACCTTAAACTTGGAACTATGCTCGTTAAACACTGAACCAAACTCTTCGTCACGGATTCCCACATGAGCAAAGCAACCCGGAATCTTTGCGACGTATTCCGAAAAATCCTCAACACCAAACATAGGCTTCTCAAGTTCAAGGAATGCATCTTTATGAACGAACTCAGTAGCAACACTCTTCACTATTTCATAGGCCGCGGGATCATTATATGTCACGATATTGGGTTCCAGCCACGTTACAGCGTGTTCAGCCCCGTGTGCCTTGGCAATGCCGGC
>JASANV010001443.1:0-57313 GCA_030849715.1 Trypanosoma mega | reverse complement strand
GCCGAAATTCCTTGCAGTTGTGTTGTTGTTGGTTAACGTGCACCGCAATGTTCGTCACGGTAAGTGGAGAAGAAAAAAGTAATGTGAAAAGAAAGAAGAAAAGCCAGAGAGGAAAGTTATTCGCAGATTACGTCGGAAAAAAAAATAAAGGATGTAGGACATATGATCGCCTCAAAATTAGGCGTATACACACACACACACACGTGTTTGCATGTGTTCTGGGTTGCGTCTGGTTTCGTTCAAACAAATCACTCAAAGATAAATGCACACACTTGCCCGCAACGGCGAGCGGCCCTCTTCCAATCATATGGCAGAGTCAGAGAAGCATTAGTCCCCGCTTTATCACAAACACACAGAGAAGAGCAAGCAAACAAACAAACAAAAAATTACTATCGACAAGAACAATAACCACGCTAGGAGTACGTCACATTAATCTTCTTAGGAATCAAAGTGTAAAATACCCTCGTTGTGCTTTCGCCTTGTTGATGCTTCTTGGGGTTATTCTATAAGGTGTTAGAAACAAAAAATTAACTAGTAAAAAAAGAAGAACAAAAAAAACAAAAGAGAAGGAACAACAAAAAATTTATACATTGATTTGAAAATTGACTGTTTAATCAGAAAACAAAACAAAGGGGGGAAGATTAGAGAAGGGCACGATGTGCGCCAATGACTAGTGAAGAGGATCATTTACTCTATTGTTTAAATAGAATAGGGGGACAAAAGGGTGCAAATATATCACCATCTAATAATCATAAAAAGGTTTAAGTACCGCTTTCAATACGTTTTTTTCCGTTTGAAGTAAATACATTATTCTTTCTATTCTTTCATAGGACTGAATGTTGTATGATATTTCTTTTCTTTTTTTTGATGTGACAGCTCAAATCAATTGCCGTCACTCGTTGAAGTAATTAATGTCGTTTTGGTTATGAATTTGCTGGATATGGGTTAAAGTATGCAAAGCGCATATTCCCCGAAACAAAAAAATATTATATAAAAAAATAAGGTAAAGCTTAGAGTAGAGGAATAATAATAATACCAAACAAAAAAAAACCGCACACCTGCAGAATTAGGTATATGTCTACATTTCAATCCGTTAATGGCATGGGGTTGCCTCGATCACAGCGACTCGTCCACTCTTAAAGTACACCTGTGCCTTCTCACTCACGTGCAGGTGTTTGATGGCCTCCTGCACTTCCGCATCGGGGCTCTTGACGGCCTCTCCGTTTACCTGCACGACGGCCTTGGCCGTCTCCACCTTCTGGTTCTCCGCGAGGATGGGAGAGAGCATCTTGAACAGCATCCCGTGCTCTTTCACGATGTGGCGGGCAAGGCTGAAGGCGAATACGTTTTGGTACTGCGACCATGACCCGCAGTAGAGGTGCGGCTCGCCGAGGCCGAGGTGGCAGACGATGGCGATGTTGAATGTCGCCGTCACGCCGCTGCCGCAGTAGAAGACGCAGCTCGACACGTCCGGCCCCCCCGCCTCGCTGAGCACCTTGAGCACGTTGCTGCGGCACTCGTCCTCGGGCTTGAGGACCTTGGCGTGCCCAGTGCCCGTCACGCTGCTGCACCAGGGAAGGTTGATCGCGTTCTCGATGTGGCCGGGAATGGTGTCCATTCCGTACGGCCGAACCGTTGCGCCGAAGCGCTCAGCCATGCGCGCGTCGACGAGGGTGGCGTTGACGGGGACCTCGTCGATGGTGTAGACATTGGTGAAGGCTGTCTGGTGCGGCCACGCGTCGGAGGCGGGCGGCTTCTCCGACTGCGCGCCGACCTCCACCGGCTGCCCGGCCGCGCAGTACGCGTGGAAGCCGCCGTTCAGCACATACGCCTCGACGCCGAGGGAGTGCAGCATCCACCACATGCGGCAGCCGCCCATCCCGCCGCACTCCTCGTCGTAGCACAGCACAGGCCTGCCGGCGCCAATGCCCCTCGACTTGCACCAATCCACAAAGGCGGCGGCGTCGGGGAGGGGGTGGCGGCCGCTTTGGGGGGTGATGCGGCCCGTCAGTTCCGCGTCGACGTCGACAAAGGTGGCGCGGGGGATGTGCGCCTTCTCGTACTCGCCGCGGCCGTACTCGGGCTGCATCAGATTGTAGCGAACGTCAAACACGAGGTAGTCAGCCAAGGAGCCCGCAATCTCATCTATGGAGAGGAACACCTTGGTGTGCTTCTTGGTTGCGTTTCCGTTCATGGGACCCATTGCGAATACAAATAGTAGGAGTAAAAACAAGAAGAAACCTTCTTTTCTACCTCACCTTTTGATTATACCCTCTGCTTATCGTTTCAAGTTATCGTTTGCTTACACGCAGTAGCCGAAATTCCTTGCAGTTGTGTTGTTGTTGGTTAACGTGCACCGCAATGTTCGTCACGGTAAGTGGAGAAGAAAAAGGTAATGTGAAAAGAAAGAAGAAAAGCCAGAGAGGAAAGTTATTCGCAGATTACGTCGGAAAAAAAAAATAAAGGATGTAGGACATATGATCGCCTCAAAATTAGGCATATACACACACACACGTGTTTGCATGTGTTCTGGGTTTCGTTTAAACAAATCACTCAAAGATAAATGAACACACTTGCCCGCAACGGCGAGCGGCCCTCTTCCAATCATATGGCAGAGTCAGATAAACATTAGTCCCCGCTTTATCACAAACACACAGAGAAGAGCAAGCAAACAAACAAACAAAAAATTACTATCGACAAGAACGATAACCACGCTAGGAGTACGTCACATTAATCTTCTTACGAATCAAAGTGTAAAATACCCTCGTTGTGCTTTCGCCTTGTTGATGTTCGTTCGTGCTTTCAGTTGACTAAACAAATCATACGCATACATAATTCCAGCGTCACCTGACAGATACACACATACACACGTTATTTTCTTTGATTTTACTTTCAGTTTCGCAATTTCACTACAAACTTAAGTTTCCATTTGAAATTTGTGAGATGCTGATGAACGCAACACTATATACGGCAAAAGAAAAACAGAAACAAAGGACAGAAGAAGCGTCCAACTAAACAAGAAAGCACAAACCTCACTTTGCATCATCGATACCTTATTTCCTTTTTTTTTTTTCGCTTTGATCTGTATTCTTTACGTATTATTTCATGATACTACTCCTCCCTTTTCCCATCCCCATGAATACTTAAATGTAAACGCACCCAACTATAAGATTCTATTTCTTTTTCTTTTTTTTTCCTTTTTTCATCATCACTATTCTTTTTCATTTGACCTCTTTCTTCTCTCTTCTCTCACATACACAGAAAGGGACACTCAAAAAACATAATATTTTTTCTTCTCCTAACTAACAACAATATGAACAAGAAGAAATCTCCTTCTCTCTTTCTTTTGCTCTAGTTCCAATTACGCACTATCTTCCCATCCCAGTTGAGTTTCTCCCCTTTCTGCATCGCGTAGTATCTGTGCATCTTCCACCTCCTCCATGGCGATCCTGCCTTCCCCCAGTGTGGGTTTGCCTCCCAATACCGCTCAATACGTTCCTCCAGCATTGGGGTGAAGTGTCGGGCGAGGCCTTGCACAGGCCAGGCGGCGGCGGTGGCGAGGGCACATATAGTCCGTCCCTCGAGTTGCTTCGACACATCCAACATGGTGCCAATCTCCTCCATCCGTGCGTTTCCGTGCACAAAGCGTCGCATCATCTTTTCCAGCCATGGACTCCCCTCCCGACACGGCGTGCACTGCCCACAGGACTCGCGCATGTAGAACATCGACAATCTGTGAATGGCTGCGATCAGATCGGTGGATTTGTCCATCACAATCACCGCGGCGGTGCCGAGTCCCGTTTGCACCTCTTTGAGCGCGTCGTAGTCCATCAGCACGGTGTCACAGATGTGCTTTGGGATGAGCGGACACGAGGAGCCGCCGGGGATGACGGCGAGGAGGTTATCCCAACCCCCCCGCACACCGCCCGCGTGCCGCTCAATGAGTTCGCGCAGGGGAATACTCATCTCCTCCTCCACCGTGCACGGACGATTGACGTGACCGCAGACGCAGAACAGCTTCACCCCCGCATTCCCTTTTCGGCCAAAGGAGGAAAACCAGGACGGACCGCGTCGCAGAATGGTTGGCGCGACGGACACCGTTTCCACATTCGTCACTGTGGTCGGACAGCCGTAGAGTCCGACGTTGGCGGGAAACGGCGGCTTCAATCGCGGTTTCCCCGGACCGCCTTCAATGCTCGAAATCATCGCCGTTTCCTCTCCGCAAATGTACGCCCCGGCGCCGCCGTAGGTGTGGAGGTCAAACGCATAACCGCTTCCGCACGCGTTGGGGCCGAGAAATCCCTTCGCGTACGCCTCCGCAATCGCGCGGTCGACGGCGAGCCGCTCGTTGTGAAACTCCCCGCGAATGTAAATGAATCCGCACCGCGCGCGCATCGCAAATCCGGCGATGAGGGCGCCCTCCACGAGTTTGTGCGGTTCGTGTCGCATAATCTCGCGATCCTTGCACGTCCCGGGCTCCGACTCATCGCCGTTGACGACGAGGTAACTCGGGCGCCCGTCGGGGTGCGTTTTGGGCATAAAAGACCATTTGAGTCCGGACGGAAAGCCCGCCCCGCCCCGACCGCGCAGTCCGCTCGCCTTCATCTCATTAATAATCCAATCGGGGCCTTTGAGGAGAAAGTCTCGGGTGCGGTACCAATCCCCCCGACGCTCCGCACTCGCCAGGTCGGTGCCAAAGTCGTCATACAAATTGACAAAGATGCGGTCCGTGTCTTTGAGGCCGCCATGCACGCGATCCAAGAGGACGGAGGTGGTGGAAAGGAATCCCAATCGACGAAACATACACAAAGGGAGATAACAATAATAATAATAGTAATAATAAGGAAGAAATGTATGTCCGTGCGCAAAAACGTTCAGAAAATGAAAGCCAAAAAAACCTCAATGTGTACTAAATGGCGATCCTAGAGTTTGCTATACTGTCTATAAAGAAGTTGTATTCTTTTTTGGGGGTTGTTTTTTCGTAAAAGAAGTAAATGAATATATATATATATATATATATTCTTGCCTTCTTTTTTCTTGCTACTACTACTAAGGTTTTGTTATTAAAGAGGACTTCTTGGGTATAGTAAGGAAAAAAAAAGGGTATCAGAAAATATATCCATATTTATGAAAAACAAACAGCATAGAAGGAGAGAGCACAACAAAAAAAAAATTATACATGATGAATATATTGCAAAGCGAAGGAAAAAAGAAAAAGAAAAAACACCAAATGACTTCTTTTGTATTTGCTCACATTTCGCTATCCAACATTTTTCGAGAATTATTCCTTCTTTGGTGGCAATTCCCGCGTCAGTTCCAACGATTGGCACAAGTGAAAGCGTTCTGTCACTTCCACACAATTCGGATCCCAAAAACCGCGTTCCTCAATGCATGCCTGCGCCTCCGCTCGAAGCGCAACGCACTTTTCAATTTCCTTTTGTTCTCTTATTTTCTCCTTAAAGCGCTCCGGCACCTCCTCCCATGAAACTTGTCGGCCATTGCCGATGGAATACGGCTGTCCGCCACCTTTGACAACGACCATTCCTACTCAACACCCTTTGCGCCTTTTTAAAATTAAAAAAAAAATAGTTTAGTTGAAAAAAAAAAAATTGAGAAAAGGAAGTCATAAGTCATTCATGTAAAACTATGAAGAAACATATGTATGCAAAAACATCACAGGAGAAAACGGAGGGAAGTCATCTGGATGGAAACGAAAATTTTCAGTTGTTGTTTCGATTTGTAAATAAAGGTGAAACAGTTAAAACGAAACAAAAAGGAAAAGTAACAAATTGCAAAAAGAAGAAAAAAAAAGAAAAGGAACAGTAAACAAAACAAAGCGAAAACATGACGTATGCTTCTCTTTGTTTGTATTAGAGTTCACAAATAAAAATGTATAAATAATGAGAATAAAAGGAGCCATTCTTTTTTGTCAGTTTTCCTTCTCATTCAAATGAATTAAGCATTTCTGGCATTTGTATTTATTCTCATATATATATATATATATATTTCCTCTTCTTTTTCTTATCTCTTTTCATTTACGTTTTTTTCTTCGCTGATTTGTACTGATAGAAAGTGTCTAACATTTCAATAATTAGTTAACAAAAAAAAAAAAACATTGAAAAACGCAAACAAAACAGAAAAGCAAAAGAAAGTAATAAAAATTCGTTGAGTTCAAAGTTGAATGGTATCTTTCTTTTCGTTTGTATTATCATTCCTTTCTTGTATTTAATCCTTTTTCTTTTGTCGCGTATGTGCGGATTTGTTCGCAACAAAACGCCAATAAGGTCAATACAAAAATGTCTTTCTTTTTGTGCGTATAAACGTTTAAATATATATATATATATATATATATATATATATATCATTTCCTTTTTTTTTTCCTTTGGTTGACACCAAAACATTTGTTGTAAACAACAAACGGAAAAACAAAAAGAAAGCTCTTCGGATTTCTTATCCTCTTCACACACAAAATAACAAAAAGGTATTTTAAAAATGGTAATAATGAAAATCAGTCATCATTTTGGTTCATAAAAATATTTTGTACAGCTTTTCGTTTTGTTTTAATAATAATGTGATGTTTTGCTCACAAAATACAAAAACGATACGCTTTCAATCGATTTAACTAAAAACAAACACATAAAGTGAGTCCACGCGAAATGGCTGTCGTACTTGGCAATTGGCGCCAAAAAACAACAACAACAACAACACAAAACCTAAAAAAAAAGAAGAATATTAATAGACAATTATAAAAAGAAACAAAGAAAAAAGAATCCATCGCAGAAAGTTTAAAAAGTGAAAAGAAAACAAATTGGAAACGTTTTGCTGTTTCCGTTTTTTGTATTTTCTTTTTATATGTATTTTTTTTTTCTTTACAGCGATTTTTTTTTTTTTTGCGGTATTCTTTTTGCTTTTTATTCTCAAACAATCGACAGAAATGAATTTATTAAAAGTAACAAACAAAAAAAAAAAAGGTGAAATTTGGCTCATTTTCTTTTTTTTGTTGTTATTGAATTCATCTCTCAAATTCTTCTTCTTTTTGTTGGATTTGTGTTTGTGAAATTAATTCGATAAATACCTTTTTTTCTTTTTCATACCAAAGTATTGAATAAATCAACGAAGTTTGGAGAGTATTATGACCATTTATGAATATGTAAACCTTTTGTTTTGTTTTGTTTCTTGTGTGAAATAAATGAAGAAGAAAAAAAGTATGTATTTCCCATTCTGTGTGGTCTGATAGCTAACAGAATGGAAAAGGTTTACAAAGATATTTCATAATAATAATAATAATTCACAAAAGAAAGGGAAGTAACAAAAACAAAAAAAAATGGGAAACTAAATAAAAAAGAGAATAAATAAGAATAATAATGTAAAGGGCTTTCTCTTTCTTTCTTTTAATTTTAAAGTCTGTTTGAAATATTCTCTTTTCGCTTTCTTGTCTTTTTTCTCTTTTCTTTTTTGTGGGGGATTTATCCATTTTACAAAAATACATTCACATTTAGCTCCCTTTTTGTTTTTTCACTTACTTTCTTTGTTTCCTATACGATTGGTATTTTTTTTTTCATTCAAATATATTCCTACTTCACTTTTTTTTCTTTGTTTTTTGTTCTTTTTGGTAGCATAATTATACCTAATTTGATATATATATATTTTTTTTGTTCTGTTCTGTTTTGTTTTGTTTTCTTAACTTCTTTTTTCTCCCTTTTATTATCCTTTTTTTTGTTTTGTTTTGTGTTGTGTTGTGTTATCTACACACACACACACACACACACACACACACACACACTTACCTCTTCGTCCTCAAACCAACTGCTTCGTGATTTCGTGTGTTCCCTTTACGATGTGCAATCGTTTATTATCCCACATTGTAATATAACACACACCTCCCGCAGCCGTCATGCAGAAACTCATAAACACACACACATACGAATAGTTTCCGTAATTCCGCTGTTGTAATTCCGCCTGAATCGGTGGGGCGGAGAATCCCCCAACGACCCCGGCAAGAAAGACGGCCCCAATGTAAAAGCCCAAATTCGGTCCATACAATCGCTTCGCAATGAGTGCCGGCATCACCGCAAACATGCCGGCCATACAAAAGCCAATCACACACAACAACAACGCAAACGCCACGTAGGCGCGACAAAAGGCGAGAAATCCACAGAAAAGCCCCCCAACTGTGGCGCACGCGATGTACGCAAACTCATCGGAGGTAATCGTGGCGAGGTAACCGACCGCGATGGATCCGACAATTTGAAAGACCCCATAAAACGTGAAAACGGTTGCCGCCACATTGGTTGGGATCTCCGCCTCATCCGCGTAGACCGTTCCTGGCTTTCCCATCGACGACACATACGGCACCACGGCGTAAATGAGGGAGTAAAAGGCCCAACTGAAGATCACCCAACAGAGAAAGTTCCCGACAAAGGCGCGGGTGAAGAGGGTGAAGAAGAGCTCCCACGGGGTGAGACGGTGTGTGTGTAAACTGCGCGGCCCTTCCTTTCCCGACGCCTCCCCATCCACATGCTCTTCTTCCTCTTCTCCCTCTCCTTGTTGCTGCTGCTGTTCGCGTTGCTGTTGCTGTTGTTGTTGTTGTTGGTGGTGTTCCCCCACAAATGGGGTTTGCGGGTTGGAGTCCGCGCCTTCCGTTTGGGTTTGAGATGCCGCCGGATCGCGTCGGCGTCCCGACATGAATGTCGCCAAAACCCCAATCGCACAAAACGCGGACATCAATCGAAACGTCTTTCGCCATCCGTACTCGACGACCCATTTCCCCGCCAGTGCGGGCACAATGGCGCTGCCCACTCCGCCGCCACAAAAGTTAATGCCCATTCCCAATCCCTGATAGCGTCGAAACCACGAGCTCGTCGCCGCCGCCCCGGGCGAGAGCATACACGCCGACGAAACGGACGCGAGAAGGCAATACGAAAACGTCACCGCCGTCACACTGTGGGCGAAGGAGGCGCTCACCCAAAGCCCGACAAATAGCATTACGGTCGAGGCGGCCATCATCACAGACGGGGGAACGCGATCGACGAGGAATCCGGCGAGTACCCCAAACGCGGGGGAGAGGCCGAGGGAGACGGAGTTGCCGAGACTGATGGCGGTGACGGAGGGATAGCCGAGGCTCGCGTCCTTGTGCATGTCATCGGAGAAGATGGAGTAGCTGTTGTCGATGCCATACGACATGAGTTGCATGAGCATGCCGGAGATGGCGACCACAAAGCCGAGCGGGTGGTCCACCGGTTTGCGCGTGAGGCATGGAAGCATCATCCTTCACAACGGGAGGAAATTGGAAAGAGAAATGGTGAGAGTGGTTCGGGGAGGGAGCGTGAAATGGATGGATTGGCTAGATAGATGAGCTGTACGTATGTGTAAAGAAAAACAACGGAATCAATAAGAAATAATAATAAAAAAAGGAAAAGTCGAAAAAACAAAAACAAGTGCGACAAAAAGAAAAGAAAAAAGCATACAAACATGTGCATTATTGAACTTTTGAGAAATTTTAGAACACGAAATGGACAAAAAAGTTACATATCCGTATATATACATATATATATAAACGTATGCTAGAAAAAATGATTTAGCAAATTGTAACGCACAAAAAAAAAAAAGGGACTAATATACCAAAAAAAAAAAAAAACATAATGAGCAAAGTCTCTTTCGATTCATACACACACAAAAAAAAAAAAAAAACACGCACAAAAATCAGAAAATAATCAAACAAACAAAAAGAAGTGATGAGAAAGAACGCAGAGAGCGAATACATCGCATGGATCAGAATAAGATCCAATGTCACCACCAACACAAAGAAGACATATATATATATATATATATATTGCGCACTATCATCGGTATCTCATCCTCACTAATAATAATAACAATAATCCTATCGGGAGATAGGGAGTTACACGAAATGATCACTTGGCAATACTCCAGATAAGTGGCTCCTGTCGGCAGAATGGACACGTCCCTATGAGCTGTGCGTCATGCACACAAAGAATGTTTCCACAGCACCATAATTCTACAAAGCAACCTTCCGCGGGACGCTCAAGGCAAATACCGCAGACATCTTCCTCATCCCCGTACGGCGTGACTTGACGAATAACAGGAATTACTACATGCGATGGCGTCTCCTCTATCGGGATACTACCTGCTTGAGAAATACCGAGCTCCATATTGTTTTTTACCTTCTTATCCTTCTGTTTTGTTCGGTTGGGTCCTTTTTATTTTTATTTTTAAATTATTTATTGGTTTCGTATGTATGTATTGGAATTGTTTGCTCCGCTAAAAAAAAATGAATAGTAATAATAATAGTGTACTACTTGCTCCTACTGTTTGTTGTATATTGAGCTCAAAAAACTCTACTTGGCGATCTACGTACGCAATCTTTGGGAAATAAACTATAGAAATCTCAACCCAATTAATGAAGAATAAAAAGTGCAAGAAAATACAAATTTTATGTTCATGTATATAAAAATAAGTCATATGAAAACAAAAACAAAAACAAAAAGTGATTTCGACTCCACATTTTCGCACATACATATTATTATTTTAAAAAATATACAAACACGTGTCCAAATTGGTATTCCATGCCCATTTTTCCTTCTTGTTTGTTTTGTTTCTTTTTTACACTCCCTTACCTTCGTCTCCCTGCGTCATACTCCCTTCCTGGGTTGTATGATCCGCAGAAGCATTGCTCTCCTTCTTTTTATTCTTCATCACACTCGCCATTTGCCGTTCCGCCGCCCGCAGCAGGTTGCGCTCTCTGTTCAACACCATCCGCTCCTCTCGTTCCTCCCGCGACGGTTTCGGCGGCCTTTCCGGCCTTCCACCTCTGGCTTCCCAAAACGCGGCGGTCGCCTCACGCTTCCTCTGGAGCTTTTCCCTGTACTCTGTGTAGTCCCGATTCTCTGGCAGCTCCGTGGTGTCCATGAGGCGGCGTATGTTCTCCGCCGTTCCCTCCCCTCGACACATTTCCCGCGTTGGGGGCGGAGTGGGCATCTCGGCCACTTTCACCATCACAATGAGTCGACGCACCCACTTGAGCCGCACGCGCTGCACCGCATCCCCGCAGAGGCGCATGCACGGGTGCGTCGGCAGCTCCGCCCGCGTGTACGCCGGCGTGGTGGCGTGCCAAAAGACCAGCCGGCCGCCCACCACCAACACGGCGGCGGCGAACCGGACGAGATCCAACGCGACCTCCGCGACGTCCCTCTGCGCCTCGCGCAGGCCGTACGGGGGGTCCGTGACGACGGCGTCGAGAAAGGCCGCGCGGCGCCAAACCGCCTCCCACCGCCCAAAGTCGACCCGCAGCCGCTCCGGCGGGGGGAGGCGGTGCAGCCGGAAGTTCGCCAACACGCACGGCGCGTCCCACTCCGCCGCCCCGAGCGCCTCCCCGTGCACGCTATGGACGAGGCGCCGGCGCTGTTGCTGCTGCGCGCTCCGCCGGCCGCGCGCCGTCCCCGACCGCATCGCCCGCCCGTCCGCGTCGGCGCCGAGGACGAGCGCCCCGCAGCGCGCGGCCGCGAGGAGGAGACCGCCCGTCCCGCAGAACGGGTCCGCCACCGCCGCCCCCGCCCGGGCGCCGGCGAGGTGCGCCATGAGAAAGGCGGGCTCCGCCGGCATCGTCGTCGTCCCCACGTACGGCCGGCGGCGGAGGTCGAAGGCGGCGAGCAGCGCGCGGCGCGGGCTGTCGGCGATTGGGCGGCCGAGAAAGGCGCGGCGGGCGGGGGACGACGGGTCCGCGTGCTCCGCGCAGAGCGTCCAGCGCGTGCCGGGCGCCGCGCACGACGGGGAGAGGAGCGCCGCGAAACGGGCGGAAAGTTGGGACTTGTCCGCCGCCGCGTAGTGCGCGCCGACCGTCTCCACGTCGACCGACACCCCCACGGAGGCGTCGAGGGCGTCGGCGCCGTCTCCGCCGATCCAATGCGCCGCGTCCGGCGGAAAGGGCGGAAAGGGCGGGCGGTCGGGGCGGAGACGGGCACAGAGATGCGAAACGGCGGCGAAGAGATGCTCCACCGAGTCGGCCGACGCGAGGAGAAGGAAGACGGTGCGCAGTAACACGCAGCGGCCGGCGATGCGGGTGGCGGAGTCGGGGGAGTCGGTGGAGAAGACACAAAAGGCGGCGCTCGGGTCATTCAGAAAGGGACGCGATGTGTGGATGGAGAACGGGAGGTCCAACACCTCGGCGGCGGTGCGGAGCTCGTCCACACAAAAGGAAGAGAGGGAGGCGCTACAGGCAAACCACGCAACAAACAACATTCAAAAAAGAATGAAAAAAACAAACAAACTCAAATATATATATATATATATATATATATATACTTCTTTCCCCCCCCCTTTCCGTGCGCTTTGGTCTGTTTGTTTGGGTGGGTGTCAGTTATTTACGTTAAACGATTTAATTACGTATTTTTTTTTTTTGTGTGTGTGTATGTGTGTTTTTTTTACTGTTTTTGACCTTAACTTTAAAACGGAATTTTTGTTTGTTTGTTTGTTTTATAAAGAAAACGCTCCTCTTTTCTTTTTTCTCTTTACGTAAATATCTTTCCTAGAAAAGAAAGAGATATGCACGAATATAGACTTTCCTTGTTTTTTTTTTTTGCCGGAAACTTCGTAGAAAAAAAAAATATATATATTTTTTAAACAAAAAAAAAAGAAAAGATGGAAGAAAAAAAAAAAATAGTCATGTGTGGACACTTCATTACGATAAATAAATGTACAAAACATAGTCAAATAAGTGATCATTTTTTCTTTTTTGTTTTTTTGACAAGATAAATTCCTTGTTATCATTTTTTTTTTTTCCTTTGGACATTCAAGATTCACAACATTGTTTCACATCAGTTCCATTGCTCGTTTTTTTTTCTTTTTTGTATATTTGTCCACCTCTTTTTTTTTTTTTTCTTGTTGAGGTCATTTTCATTTTTTTTTTCTTTCTTTCATTCTTTCGTAAAGATTCAAGTTACATAGACATAAAAATGTATTTTTTTTTTCTTCTTTTCTTGGCTCTTGGCTCTAATGGTAAGAGGAATTCTCCCTCTCTTTCTTTCTTTCCTTCTTTTTTGTCTTTCCTTTTTTCGTGTCTGTTGATGATCTTTTCCTCAGCTCATGACGTTCGCTTGGGTTTGTTTATACAGAAGCATAAGTCTAGGGTCCTCAGCGAGTCGTTGGGCCAGTTTGGCGTATTTATCGCTTGCCTGATCAATGTGCTTTGCGAGGCGTTCATCTAATGCCTTCATGCGCCATGTCGCCTCTTTGCAGTACTGCGCGAACTCCTCTTCATCCCGTCCTGCTGCGATGCCTGCCGCGTCGAGGCTTGCCTGGTATGTCCCTTGTCGATTGCCGAACTCCTCCTTTTCCTTATCCATCTGTGCCTGCATGATGCGTCCGCGGTGAATGAGGCGTTCCTTCAACTCGCGCAGCGCCTCATCCCGCACTTGGCGCGCCTGTTCCATGGTGAGGGCGACGTGCATGTAGTCCCCATCAAAGTGACGGCCCAACTCGAGCTTGGCGATGTATGGGGCGAGGTAATCCCGTCGGGACTCCTCTCGGGCCGCTTCCTCGGCGATCTTGCGCGCCTGCTCCGCCTCCGTCTCGCGCGGGTGGTTGCGGAGGGTGTCGAAGACACTCAACACCGCGCGCGGGCGGTCCGTGGCGCGCATCGAGACGAGTATCTCATGGCACTCGAGCATGCGCGCGCGGATCTTGCCGAGGCAGACGTTCTCCCGCCAGAGGAGACGCTTGCGCTCGTTGAACTGCTCCAACTCCGTCGGCGGCTCGGCGTTTGGCATGAGGGCGATGGTCGTCATGGGCGGCGGCGGGGCGTGTTCGCCGGCGGCGGCGGAGAGGTACTCCTCCCCCCGCGCCCCCTTCGCGTACATGCGGTGCGGCCGAATGACACTTCCCGGTCTGTAGTGAAAGAAGACCCACACCTCCCCGCCGTTGCCGTCCGGGGGGCGCACAAAGGTGTACTTCGCCACATCCCCGTCGGGCGGGACGGCGGCGTGGCGGAGGTACTTCTCGCTCGCCCGAATCGGCTCGAGGCGCTGCGGTTCGTCCGGCGCGGGGAGTCCGAGGCCCGCGCCGCCCCCCGCCATCGCGCCGACGGCCGTCGTGCTCGTCGTCCCCGTCGTGGTCGTCGTCGCTGTTGTGGTTGGGGAGAGGCCGCCCGCACTGCTGCGCCGCCGCCCGCGCAGAGCGGCCCCGCGCATCGCAAAGGTCGCGCCGCGGTACCAAAGCCGGTCCTCGCGCCCCCGGTAGAACTCCCGCACCTTTCGCAGCACGAGGCCCTCGTAGAAGAGCTCCTCGCGCCGCCAGAGCCCGTCGTCGCGGGCGTCCCAGTAGAAGCGCATGCCGCGCCGCACGCCGTACTCGTGCACAAAGACGCGCAGCCCCTCGACCGCCGCCTCCCGCATGCGGCCGCGGTCGTACCACTCCTTCAGCAGCCGCCACTCCCCGCCCCCGTCCTCCGCGGCGGGAAAGAGGGAGCGCCGGCGCAGTCGGTCCGCGCGGTGGCGGAAGCGTATGTGCAGCTGCTGCCGCCCCCCGCCCCGCGCGTCCGGGAGGCGCACCTCCATCACCCGCAGGTCCGGCGTGGCGTAGGCGGCGTAGTGGCGCACCTCCGCGTTGGCGTAGCGCACCGCCTTGCAGCCGCCGGGGAAGCGCGACTCGAACTGCGCGCGGCTGAGGGTGAGGTCCGCCCCCCACGACCGCCGCGCCCGCCGCCCGGTGGCGGAGAGCCCCGCGCCGCACTTATCGGGAAACGGCCCCCCACTCCCGGCGGGGCGCTCGCGGGCGGCGAGGAGCGGCCCGCCAACGGTTGCCGCGAGGTCCCCGTGCCGCCAACGCGCGGCGCTCGGCCCGACGCTCGCGTTGTGCCGCTCCCCGGCCATCGTCGCCGTCTGCGCGGGGGTCCCGTCGCCGGGGGAGGCCTCCGCGTCCTCGCCGCCCGCCGCGCGGAGTTGGAGGGGCTCCCAGCACGTCCCATCGCGCAGGTCCAGCGTGATCGCGCTCACAGGGGTGCGGGGGGTGAGGTTGACGAAGTACTCCCGTCCGCTGAAGACGGACTCGATGCCCGCGTAGAGGTCGTCCGCCGCGGCCGGCGCGAGGCGCTCGCCCGTCGAGGGCTCAATGAAGACGGCCTCCTTGTGCGACCGCCGCCCGCCGGGGAGGACGAGCAGCCAGCAGTGCACCAAACGGGGGGGGGAGGCGCTCGGGCTCGTTGCCTGCGCCGCGCCTCGCGTCGGCGTCGGCGCGCTTTGGGCGGAGGAGAGGGGGGGAGTCGGCTCCGCGTCCGCCACCCCGCGCAGGACGGGACGCTCGCGAAGGAGCGCCGCGTACTCGGGGTCCATCTGAAACGTCTCGCTCGTCTCCTCATCGGAGTCCTCCTCGGCGAAGAGGCCGTCGGTGTCGCGCCAAAGACGTTGGGAGGAGTCGTTTTGGCACACAAACGGTCGCGCATAGCCAACCACCACATACACATTATACCCCGCCCCGGTAAGGAAGGAGGCGGCGATGAGACTCAACTCAAAGCAATTCCCAATTTGCCAGGAAAGCGCTGTGGCGGGGGAGACGACCACATTGGGGAGCTTCTCCGCCTCCGCGAGCGGCTCATAGCGCATGTAACCCGCCAAAAAGGTGACGCACGCGTCGAGATCAAAGAGCTCCTCATACGGCGGAAGAGTGGGGCGAATAAAGGTGCAAATCATCTTTCGCGCATGGCACTCATTGAGTGGCGTGAGGAGAAGCGGCGCGCGGCGGGGATAGAATTCGTGGTATTGTGTGCGAAAGGCGTCCGCGTTGGCGAGGAGTTCCGTCTCGGCGGGGGTATTCACACTGTAGGAGGGCGGAAAGTCATCGTCGCGTAACCACTTCTCAAAGCGATCTGAACGAGTGGCCTCATAGGTGGCCTCCAGAGAGCTCATTGAAATCAGAAAAGAAAAGGAAAACCCCCTCCTCCAATAAATAAATATATATATATATATATATATATATATATATATATATAGTTGAAAAAAAAGCAACGCGTTTCACAAGCACACAACCAAACACACACCGCCGCTTTACGAATGTGTGATTGGGTGTATAAATGTATTCGCTACCTAGCCTTGGTGGTACGTGTATGAAAGAAGAAGAATGAAACAAGTAAAGAGGAAAACCAAAATAATAATAATAATAATAATAATATATATATATATATATATATATATATATATATATATATATATATATATATATATATATATATATATTATGTGCACATATGTTTGCATTACATGTCATGCACAAGAAGAAACAGTTTGTATTGTCTTTATGAAAGAGCAACAATATCATTACCGCATTCAGTTTTGATTAGTTTAATATCTCCTCTTCTTTGTTTTTGGGGAGAAGGAGTAGAGGGCATTACCTCCCGCCTTTTGCCAACGAAGAAGCTGTGAGTACATGTTTTTCAATTCTGTATACCATCAATTTTTTCTTTTTTGACTCTCTTCACGATTCCAATAGTTGTATATATGTATATATATGTACACGCAAAAAAAAAAAAACGTCCTCCATTATGATTTCAAAATAAATGTTCGTTGAATTCCAAATTATTGTTTTGACTTTTACTTTTTCTTACTTTCCTCATTGAACGACGAGAGGATTTATCGTCAAAGATAGATAACAATATATATATATATATACAATTTTTGGTTTTCTTTGCGTATAAATATTTATGTTCATGAAAAAATTTCTAATATATAAATGAAAAGTCAGATGAGTATATCCAATGAGGAATTTACAAGAATAATGAAAACAACAAAAAAAATTGACCAACAACAACAAAAAAATGGGTTCAAAAAGAAATGAATATAAATAGAGACATATATATATATATATAAAGAAAAAGAAAACCAAAGCAAATCCTGGGGTTGGCGTGTTATCCATTGGATTGGCTTTAAGAAACAAAAGTGATAATATAAAAAAAAACAGAAGAAAAAAAAAAAAAAACAGAAGAAAAAAAAAAGCACACCTTACATTTGTCAATGCGTTTTTTGGTGTTATTTCGCGCAAAGTTAACTTCTCCTTTTGCTCCATCCGTTACAACGTAGCCCATACACAATCAAATGCATTTCCTTTTCATACGCACACACGAAAACAAACACCAAACCAACGCATAGTGCATATGAATATATATATATATATCACCATATTTATGCGGTTTGACATTCTCTTTTCTTTCTTTATTCCTTCTCTTATTTAATTTCCAACAAAAACCGCAAAAAAAAAAAAGCAAAACTATGAATGATTTAATAGGAGTGTTTACTCCCCATTCCTTACATCTCTTGGCGTAAAGGTGGAATCCCCTTCCTCCACTTGTGTGGCCGTGTATGCGGCGGTGCCGTACTCCTCCGACGCGCTTCGATGCCCAAACGCTAAACCATTCGCACACCTTTCGCCCTCCTTTCCGCGGCGTATCTCCCCAATAGTGATGTTAGCGGTGCGAAGGAGAATGGCAACGCACCGCATCGCCTCTCGCTGCGCCGCCTCCTGTTGCCGGCGCCGATGTCGACGCCGACGACGGATGAGAATAAGTAAAAGAATGGCACACACAAAAGTCGCAAAAAGGGTGCAGCCCGCGGCCAGGAAGAGGCCACGGCGTAAGCACGAAGTGGTGTCCATTTTTAGAATGCAATGAATGCGTTACGCGCGTTCAAAGTGCGGTGCACAATGACGGGGAAAGGAGAAGAGCGTGCAGAAACGGGGTTGGGAGTCTTTACCCAACACGAATGGTACTTTGAAATGAAAGCATAGACCAAAAAAGAAAAAGAAAAAGAAAAAAAAAGGAAGAGAAGGAAGAAATGTATAAAAACATCACAACGAAGCGTGAGCAGAAGTCATAATAATAACAGTCAAACACGTGTAAGAAGATTTAAATACACATGTACTACACAGCAAGACGCAGAGACAGCGCGTAACAATAATAGTAACAACCATACTTGTCATAATGCATCCTCCCTCCACAAATAAAGCAACAATTGACATACACACAAAATGAGAATATATATATGGTAATGAGAGCGACCATCAACTAAAAAAGAAAATCCAAATACATTCTCCCAATTTCCTCAGCATTGAAGAGTGAACTTCACTCCACAAGAACAGTAGAAATAATGATACGATCCAATGAGGGAGGAAAACAAAAGCCAACACAAAAAAGGGGGAAAAAGTAATTGTAATAAAAAGGCACAGAATCCCCCAAATAATCCAACAAATTGCTCAAAGCACATCCTTTGATAAACGAATTGCTATTTCTTCTCGTTCCCGTACTTACAATCCAATATAAACACACATCTATATATGCATACATAGATGTGTGTGTGTGTGTGTGTATAAAAGAAAAATATAAGTGTATGTATTCATAATGTTGTTTTAGTTCTTGTCTCATGAGACTACTTTTCATATATATATATATATATTACACCTTCCTCTTCCTTTTGTTTCTTCTCTCTTCCTTATAGAATCTTACTCCACTTTTTTTTTCTTTTTGCTTTGCTTAGTTTGACTTTAGCTTCATATAAATATTGATGTTGTTTTACTCCAATTTTTCTGGCCGAGCAATGAGGATCGTTTCGTATGTTCGTCTACAGTACATATCCCAATAGAAAATCCCCCAAGCCACACTGGCAATGCACAGCAATGCGCAGTAGAGAGGCGTAACAGTCAACAAATTAATAGCGTGCGGCATCGCGAAGATACCGTTTAGATCCCGCGGTTGGAAGAGTTCGTAATTCATGCAAGCAGCCTCATTGCGGGCACCGACTTCGGCTCCTTTGGTGCTCGCCTCATACGCGTGGGCGGAGCGTGGTTGGGGATGCATGGGTTCCATTTTAAACTTTTCAGTAAATTCGGTGATGTTTTGTTCGGATTGGGGATTTGGCGGCGGGGCGGAGGCGTTACGCCAAAGAATGGAGGAGGAAAGAGCCCCGCGGGATGACATTTGAATGACACAACGGCGCATTTTTTTTTCTTCTTCTTCTTGTTGTTGTTGTTGTTGTTGTTGTTGGATGTAATGTGTTGGAAAAAAAAAAAGAGAATAACGATTCTCTTTGATTGAATTTCTAATTCCGCTAAAAATAATGAATAAAACTATTTATTTGCGTAGTTTTTGTTTGTTTGATTTGATAATGGAAAGTTATGAATGTATTGGAATACACACCGTTTCTATTGCAACCGTTAAAGGCACACGTCGAACTATACTTTTTATTTTAATTCATTAATAAACGTATATATTAGGGATTAAAAAAAAAAAAACGAACAAAAGCAAATAAAAAAAGGAGATGGACAACAGGTTTAAAAAGTAACAGAGTGAAAAGGACAGGAATATATACATATAAACCATCGATTGCATTTACTTTATGAATGGATTTTTCTTTTTACACATAAATGTATGTAAATATATATATATATATATATATATATATATATTTGGTGATCTTTTCATAATACTGACCATTGAAAGTTGTGGTCCTTTCTTTTTTCCCCACGAAAGAAGAATCATGTTTGTTTGTTCTTCATCCGTTAAATTTCTTTTTTGGCTATTTTTCTCCCTTTCTTTGCATTCATTTTCTTTTCATTTCTTCATTTCGTCTTCTTCTTTTCTCAGTCATTTATCTCCCTTTCTTCTCTTTTCATTTTTATCTCTTAGCCACCACTAACATCATTCACCCTCACTATGATATATATATATATTAGGGGATGGCTTTTCTTCTTTCCATGTAAACAGAAACTTCAAGGAAAGAACAAAAAGAAAACACAAGAATCAACAAACAAACAACGAAAAAAAAAACATGGTGAAAAAAAAGCATAAAAAAAAAAGAAAAAGACATAACGAAATCAAAAAGAAGGAAAAAAAAAAGAATGTTTCTCCTTCTTTCTTTTTCCCTTGAGTGCGCCATGGATTGGGCGGAGTTAAGGCACCAAAACACAAAACACTTCAAACACACACACACACACACATATGCAAAGCGACCTATCTCGTCTTCCCTGCATTAACGGTGTCAAACACGGACAACGCCTGCGTCGCAAACCCCGCCGCATCGCCGACGTTCTGTCCGAGCACGACTGTATTACTTGTCTTGGCGAGTTCCCCAAAGCGCTCAATGTATCGCTCCGCCACCCGAAGCGAAAGCGCCTCGCGTGCGCGCGGTTGCTGTTCCACGCATTGCGCGACGATGCGAATATTCTCCGCCGCCGCCTGCGCCGTGGTTTGGGTGGCGGCCGCCTCCCCCAACGCGCGCTGTTCAATCGTGTAACGCTGCGCCTCCGCCGCGCGCTGCTGCGCCACTTTCAGTCCCTCCGCCCGATTGATCTCCGCGCGCGCCTCACCTTCGGATTGGAGAACCGCCTGTCGCTTTCGCCGCTCCGCGTCCGCCTGGAGGTCCATGGAGCGGCGCACCAACTCGCTGACAACGATATCGCGTATTTCGTAACGTTTGCACTCAATGCCCCAATCGCGGGCCTCGGCGCGGAGGACTTCCACAATGCTTCGGTTTAACTGTGCGCGTTCGCGGAAGAGGGTGTCGAGGTCGAGGCGGCCAATCTCACTCCGCATCGTTGTCTGCGCGAGGTTGAGCAGATTGTAGACGGGATTGTCGATGTTGTAACTCGCCTTCTCCGCGTCCACGATGCGGAGAAAGAGGACACCATCGATCTCGACCATCACGTTATCGGAGGTGATGGCGGATTGGTTCGGTATCTCAATCCCACGCTCCTTCACGCTGTAGGCGTAGCGAATGCGATCGAGAAAGGGCACCACCACCCACCAGCCGGGGTCTAACGTGCGGTGGTAGCGTCCAAGGCGCTCCACCACGTACTGTCTGCCTTGGGGCACAATATTGAGAAACGTGTTGCGCGGCACCCGCTCGACAAAGGAGATGGGGTCCATCGCCGGGCGGCGACTGGGGCCGCGGGGAATGGACGTAAAGGCGTGCGGCGGAACGGAATCGCCCGGGGAGCCGACCGCGGCGTCATACGGCGCGGCGTAAGAGGCGGAGGGCGGAGGCGGCGGATAGGCGCCAGGCGGCATGCTGTACTGCCGCAGGCGAAACGTGCGACGCAACATCGCAACAGATGTGTACACTAACTCCATAGGGAAAACATGGTGGGAACAAAAAAAGGGAAATCAATATGGGGGGAGGAAAGGAACTCAAGCTGAACATGAATCGTGTACATTAAAACAATACATAACGAACATAAAAAAAAAAGGATTTTTTCTTTCTCTTCTTTTTGGAGGAGGGGACCACTTCATTCCTTTTTCTCGCGTATATATATATATATATATATATATATATATATATATGTGTGTGTGTAGGGCCGTGATCATGCTCCTTTTAGGTGCGTCTACACGAATTCAACTACGATAGAAAAAAAAAAGCAATAATGCAACAATAATAAGAATTTATTGATTCATACATACACACACACAGAAAAAAAAACAAAAAAAAACATCCACCCATCTGTTGCTTTTGTTTTCTTTTTCTTTATATATATATATATATATATATATATATGTATCTCCATCTCGTCTTGTTTCGTTTTCTTAGTAATACTTTTTTGTTGTTGTTGCTTCTAAAATTCTATTCTCCTCCAACTCGTCGCATATTTGGATCCTCTCCTCCAACCTTTACCGTCTCCTCATACCCGCGTGCGATGAGGAGCAATTCCCGCAACCGCGCCACCGCAATCGCCTTATCCCTCCCACTCAGCACCCGTTCATACCTTGACGGGTGTGGCGTCTCACCTTCTGCGCGTTTGATGTCGTCCACAACGGCCCCGCTTGCGATCTCCGCCTCCCGCGCCTCATGCATGGCGAGGAGGTGATGCAGCAGCATCGATCGCCCAACGGCGTCCAAAACGTGACTTGGCGTTAGCCCGAGGCGCGTCTCCTCCGCATCCGCCCTGTCCGGCGCGGGGGGCATGCAGAGGAGGTTGAGAAAGTGCGTCCACATATCCTCATGCACGCAGAAACGGTAATATCGGAGGGCGAGGGGAATGCAATGGCTGCGCAATGGATCTTCGGTGGTGTCGCCGTGTTGCTGCGCGGATTGCGCCCGCGCCACGGCGGCGGTGACCTCACGCGAAAAGACAACATGCGCGGCGCATTGACGCAAGTAGAGATCCTCCGGCGTGCTATTCTGCAACGCCTCAAACACGCGGCGCAGCAGGAGGGGACGCTCCTGTGCCATGTGTTGCGCAAACGGGAAAGGCGCACATTGTTGCAACAGGGAGCGGTAGTAAATCACCTCCATGTCGTTTAGTGCGGCCCAACTCGCCGCCGCACACACCAATCGACGGCGCGCCTCCGCCATCGCCCCCTCCGTGCCATCCCCGTCCTTCCCACGGCTGGGGGTGTCCTCCATTGGGTGGGAATGTGTGGTTTGGTTCCCTCTGCTCGCCGCGGGCGTCCGTTCCGCTCCGCCTGACGCCGGCGGGCCCTCCCATGCGCCGCCCGCCTCGGGGCGGAGAAGCGCGACGAGGTTAAGAAGCCCATCGACCGCCCGTTCGTCCCGTCGGGTATTTACTAACAGCGCGGCGCGCCACGCGTACAGCGCGACCACCGCCTCCCGCACCATCGCATCCGCACGCAGCGGGTTCACCGCCGGGGCGTCCTCCTCCGCTCGGCGGTTGTGGGCGTTGAAGCGGACCGCGGCGGGCTGAACGCCGTCTGCGCTGTTCGGACGCAACGCGCGCACCAACGGACGTCCGCGCGCGGCGGCGGCGACGAGTTCCTCCGCGTGCCGCGCAATCCCCTCCACCGCCGCATCCAAACGGTCCGAGGCGGCAAGCGCGACGAGAGACGCAATCGCGTCGGTTGGGGGGCGGCCGCACTCAAACGCCTCCCGCGCGGCGAGGAGTTCGGGTCCCTTCGTTAATGGGCGCAATGCGATGCAATGCGGAAAGCGACAGGCGGAGGGACCGTTTGGCGCATCCACGCAACGCCCCGCGGCGCCGCAACGGTGGCGGAGGTCAAACAATACACCGCGACACAACAAGGAGACATCCGCATGCCGCGCGTCGGAGGAACTCGGACCGCTTGCTGTGTGTGGTGCGCCTTGAAGGGCGGCGGCGTGGCGCTCCGCGACGACTTGGCAAAGACGCGCAAATGTGGGGGCGTCGGGGACGGCGCGGAGGAGATCGGAACAGTCCGATCCCGCAATGGGAATGCGACGACGCCGAAATCGATTCACCACACGAGAGATGAATGAGGTCATAACTCACAAAAGAAAAAAGAATGCGTTTGTGAATAAATATATACTCCTGTTTTTATTTTTTTTCTTTCTTGGATTTGGAGTGGAGGAGGAAAGGGTTCCCTTCGAGACGCGCCGTTTTTCTGTGTAAATGTAATGCGAACAAAAGAAAATGAACGTTCTCCTTTTGCCACCAAAAGTAGCAATGACCTAATGGAAATATATATATACATATATTTTAGAATACATATACATGTAAAGCCAAAAAAAAAAAAGAACAAAAAAATGAAGCAAAATCGAAAAGGAAAAAGAAAAACATTATAAAAGGTGTATATAAACACAGTAAGTATAAAACTTTCATATGTATATGAATCGTGATAATCAACAAAAGTACATGCATTTGTGTTTCATTCATCATTGAAGTCGTCCTGAGCGCACGCTTAAAAAAAAGCAAAAGAGGAAAAAAAGAAAAAAAATGGCCAAAAAAAAAAAAAAGGAGACAACAAAGAAATAATTAAGCACACAAACATTTTAATAAAAATATTTCTTTTTTTCAGTATGTGTGTAAATGCTCAGTTTGTCACTTCATTTTTTTTTGTTTTCTGTATCATGGCTGCTTCATCCTTCCTCATAATTGTTTGTTTCTGTGCGCTTTTTTTTTTCTTTCCTTCTCCTCTGATTCTTTCATATATATATATATATATGTATATGTATATGTATATCCTTTTCCTTTCTTTCCCCTTTTGTTGTTGTTTTCCTCCTTTCCCCTCTTCCTTTCCCTCCGTTTCCTATCTGGCGATATTGATGTACTCATGCACACGGTTCATCATGCGCTGCACGATGCAGTCCGAGATCCACTGCAAGTTACTTATCTCCAACTCCTTCAGTTTCGTCCACGCGTAAAACGCGCCGTACTGAAACTGTCGCGTCAGTGCATCTCTGTACATCACGACAGACGCCTCGACAAAGCGCTTTTCAAGAGATTGCTTTCCCCCACCCGCCGCGTCCGGTCCCGCGCCTTTCACCTCATCGAGCAATTCGTGCATATCCGCAAAGCGTCGCAATCGCTCGCGCAGCTGTTCCTGACTATCCGCCTCGGCAATATCGTCATGAATGTCGACGAGGGTTCCAATATTCGGAAACAGTCGTCGCCGATCCGCGGCGTGCATCTCGCGAAGCCCAATCGTGTTGGCCGTAAACGTCAAAACCGCGCGGTCCGCCTCGAAGTCCAACAGCGGACACATCACCGTCGCCGTCTCCCCGCCAAGGTCGTGGCAGAAGTCGTAAAACTGCTCGTAGTAGTTCTTCAACAAGAGGCCGCGGATGTACTCCACGGAGAGCTCATCCAAGTCCCGCTCAAAGCCGCCCTCGGCGCTAAAGAAACGCCCAATCGGACTGTCAATGAGAACGACTTCGAACATCTCCCGCACATCGGCGGCCGCGGTGAGGGTGGCGAGTTCGGGAAACCATCCGAGCGGGTGACATTTGGTGAGCAGCTCGAGACTCTCGCGGCCGCTGCGCTTCGCAATGATGAGTTTCAGCACATTCGATATCATATGCTCATACGCAATGAAGTCGAGGAATTGCGAGAGTGGGGGTTCCGCCCAATCACGCATTTCGCGAAACTGACGCACCAAGTGATCCCGCGCACGATCCACAACCACGGCAGAGGTGATTTGCCCGTCCTGTTGCAGAAAGTTGCCGTAATCGGTTACCTGAAGTTGGGATTTGAGGTCATTGAGGGAGTCACACTGCGCGAGATTGCTGTACTCCTCGGGGCGAAGAAAGCCATCCTTGTAGCCGTGAACAATCGCCTCCAGGCAGCCATCATGCACATTGAACCCAAGCATACCACGTCCCATCGTTTGTTTGTTTCGTTGTTTTTCACTAAATAGTAAATATATTTAATTATATATATATATATATATATATGGGTATAAAATAGTACTACTACAAATCGCCTTCCCGAGCGTTAATGAAGACGCTCTAAACAAAACTCTAACGTCGCTGGTTTCTGTAACCGAATGAATTCCAAAATAAATGTATTACAAAGAAGAAGAAGAAAAAAGGAATGCACAAACGAAATAAGACACTCTCAACAGAAATAAAAGAAAATATGAACATAAGGTATTCGAAGAAAAAAAAAAAGGGAGGGTTATTATTATCATTTTTTGTTTTGAGGAATGTGTTCATTCATGAAGAGGTGAAAACAAAAAAAAAAAGAGAGAAAAAAAGAATAAAAGAATAAAATAAATAAAATGGGTTTTGCTTTCACCGTGCCAAGATGAAATGTAGTACAACAATGAGGCAAACAGTCCCACATGGAAGAAGGCGTCAGCTCAACTCTTTTCGGGGAAACATACAGTTGGAGAGGAGTCACATCTTAAACAAACAAACGAACGAAAATAGAACACACGAAACTCCATGGAAATTCAACCTCAACGCCACACACAGAACAGAAAACAAAACGAAGAAATACAAAAAAAAAAAAGAACACATAAATATAAATGGAATGAAAAACATACCTTTGTATGCCTCACTCGTTACGCATTGTATTTTGTTCTTTTCATTTTTGAACTTTTTTCTTTTCGTTTTCTTTTCATTCCCACTCCTCCCCATCCCTTTATACTGTCGCTATGGAGCAAAAGTAAATTAAGGGAAGTCATTCTTGTTGCTGTTCTCTTTAAGCAAAAGCAAAGAACACGAAACAAAGAGTGAAGAGATAAGAAACGTGTGCGATTGCGTGTTCTTTTTCTTTTTTTCTTTAATTATGTTTGCATGATTCAGTTGTGTTTTCTTTTTTTTTTTAATATATATAACGTAGTATTTATCTATTATTCTAACAGTCATTCTGTGAATTTGTTTCTTTTTTCACAGATAGTTCCTATGCGGGCATCAATTAAAGGAAAAAAAAAATAAAAAACTTGAAAGGTCTTTTTTTTTTATGTTTTCCCGTTTTTTTTTTTTTTCTCTTTAACAACAAATTTTTCCTTCTTATTTTTCTTTCCTTTTCTCTTCTCGCTTGAAATTCTACTCGACCGCAGTTCAAACTTGAACAAGGGTACAAAAAAAAAATGTTAGCGGCAAGTTGCTTGAAAATAAATAAAAAATAAATAAGAAAATAAAAATAAAGTGAAAAATAATGATTTTTTTTTTTTTTTGCTAAGGTAAAAGAAAAGAAATTTGACTCTTCAAATCCTTCAAACTGACAAATCCCAACTCATACAGAGACATATATATATACATATATATATATAGAGAGAGAGAGAGAAAAGGGAGGAAAAAACAAAAAAAAGTTGTTAAGACACGATAGTAGTATTCTCTTCTTTCTCACATTACATATATATATATATATATATTATTCCTTGTTCACTAGATAAATAAACAAATAACTTTAAACCCTTTTTCTCCTAAAAAACTTCTTTTTTTTTTTGATAAACTTTTTTTTGTCAACTTTGTTTCTGCCTCTTCGACTTTATTAATATTAATAACGGGAACAATTTTGGCATTCCACTTGTCTTTTCACTTCCCATTTTTGTTTTTTTTGCTTGTTTCGAGCGTATTTTTCCCTCTTTATGCGATTACAGCAAATCCTCTTCCTCTTTCTTCATTGCTGGGGGACGAGGTCGGATGGTGGCGTGGCCTTGATTCACGTAATCATTGTTGTAGTCAAATTCCACAAGGGCTGCATCTCGCACTTCTAAGTTCGTGTGCTCCTTGTCATACCCATCAGCGGACCTGTAGCAGTAGAACCAGACAACGATCACCACGAGAAGAATAATAATGGGCACCCCAATACCAACCACACAGCCAATAATGACCTTATCGCTGTTGGAGAGTCCACTCGGGGCCGAGGTCGGGGCGGCGGTTGGGAAACGAACATTCGCCACCGACCCCGCCTGAATAGCGGTGAAGGCGGTATTGTAGTAACTCACCGTTGTGAACCCCACGCGGGTTTGGCGGTAGGTGCTGTCTGCGCCGAGCGCGTCGCGGGTGAGGACGGGGCGGTTGTTGCCGTCCACAATGGCCATCGCCGCGCGCGGCACGTTGGTGGCGGCACTAATGGCCGCCAAAAGCGATGCGCCGTCGGGGAGACTCGTTTCCACAACCACACCCCGCACATACACCGGCGACGCCTCCGAGGAGGAGTCCGCGCTGTGGGAATGGTTTCCGTCGGGAATGGTCATCGTTTGGGTCACACTTGGCGCCGGTTGGAATGAGAGGGTGCCCGTGACGGTTCGGCTCAAGGCGGAGGGACCGCTTGTTGAAAGGGTTCGGGTTGGGGTGCGGTCGGATGAGGCACTCTGTGAACTTTCCTCCGCGCTTGTCGACGAGTGGCTTTCCGCGGAGGAGGGGGCGGAGGCGGAGGCGGAGGCAGAGGATTGCGCCGAGGCGGTTTGTGGCGAAGTGAGGAATAAAACCGCACAAAAAACGATGAGAAGGAAAGTGGAATTAGATGCGCGCATTTTGTGCTCTGTATAGGTTTGCCTGTGCCTGTCCTTTGTTAAGCTTTAGAACACAAATACATAAATGTATATATATATATATATATA
Source organism: Trypanosoma mega (assembly GCA_030849715.1). Classification (NCBI taxonomy): domain Eukaryota; phylum Euglenozoa; class Kinetoplastea; order Trypanosomatida; family Trypanosomatidae; genus Trypanosoma; species Trypanosoma mega. The sequence goes on along the minus strand of JASANV010001443.1, from coordinate 29,538 downwards.
TATATATATATATATGGGAAATATCAAAACGAAACGGTAAAGTCAAGAAGAGAAGAGGATTATGAATGAAAGTTTTGATAACAAACAAAATATGCACAAAAGGGGGACATACTTAAAATATAGAACAGAAAACATAAATGTGTCCATGGGTACGAAATATAGGTTTCTGGAAGAAAAGAAAAAATTCACTTCGTCTCCCTTATTTTAAAAATATATGTTCGTATTCGCTCCTTCGTCGTATTCTCATGATTACTGTATTGAAAAAAGTGTGTGGCGTGTGGGTGCACATGGCATGCACTCGCGCTGTGAACACAATAGCTGCACTAAGAAAAAGAATCTCGTCCTTTTTCCTCTCTTCTACAAGTCTAATGATCAAGTTCCAATCCTTCCAATTCGTGCAATCACATAAAAGGTGCATCGTTTGTTGTTGTTTTCTCTTTTACTGGTGTTGCTTTTTTTTTCTTTCATTTTTCTTGTTAAAAAGAGGGGATGGGGGATGGGGGAAAAAAAGGTTATTCTTGGTTCACAATAGTACCATTTATCCCTACAAAGAAACACTTCAAATTGTGTAGAAAACAACAACAAAAAAGAAGAAGCGCACAAACACATCCCGTCAACAGAGGAGAATAAGAATAATAATATATTATTATTGTTATTCTTTTTTTTAGATAACCATAAACAAATAAAGAAAAAAACAATGACAAAGAATTTTTGACGTGTGATTTTAAAAATGAAGAATATATTCTTGTTTTTGATTTTCTTCTTCACTTCATTTATTCTCTTTATTTCCTTTTGTGTTCTCTTTCCTTCCTTCTTCTTCTTTTAGCAGAGGTGGTTTTTTTTTTTATCAAAACCTCGCTTCATTTGCGGCTTCTCAACTGCATTCTTATTCAACTGTAATCTCATAAAAACTCAACACACAGATACAAAAAAAAAGATCTTTAATATATATATATATATATATATATATATAGAGAGAGAGAGAGAGAGAAAAAGAAAGTGTGTAATAACAATAATAATATTTTAAAATAAGAACCTTAGCAGCTTTTTCACCAGCGGCGCACATGTGTCTCTTTCATTGGCATTTCCATCTCCGCCCGCTCATAGTCGGAGTCAATCCATGTGTATTGACGTCTCCGGCGACGCTGCGATAAGCTTCGCGGGCGAATAAAGAAGTAATACACTCCCGTCACCATTAGAGTAATGATGAGCAAAATAGCAAAGATCGTCCACCAACTAAGTCCAGACTTATGCCCATTATGCTTTGTTGCATCACTGGATGAGTCCGGTGTTACTAAACGAACATTCGCCACCGACCCCGCCTGAATAGCGGTGAAGGCGGTATTGTAGTAACTCACCGTTGTGAACCCCACGCGGGTTTGGCGGTAGGTGCTGTCTGCGCCGAGCGCGTCGCGGGTGAGGACGGGGCGGTTGTTGCCGTCCACAATGGCCATCGCCGCGCGCGGCACGTTGGTGGCGGCACTAATGGCCGCCAAAAGCGATGCGCCGTCGGGGAGACTCGTTTCCACAACCACACCCCGCACATACACCGGCGACGCCTCCGAGGAGGAGTCCGCGCTGTGGGAATGGCTTTCCCCACTCGCACCTGAGCTGCCGGAGACGCCGCTGTCGGAGGAGTCCGCCCGTGTTGGAGTGATGGACGTGTTCAAGGCGTTTGACCCACTCGTTTCGTCGGTGTTGCTGACAGTGGGAGAGGCCTCCGTGTTGCTTGAACTTCCTCCCGAGCTGCTCGAACTGCTGCCGTGGTCCGAATAGGAACTGTCACGGTTGGATACACTGCTACTCGAGCTGCCCACATCGCTGGGACTATGGATATCACTGGTAATGGTACTGGTGGCGGGATGTGATGCACCACTCGCCGAGGATGAGGAAGTGGAGCTGGAGAACGAGGAGGATGAGGAGGAAGTCAACGAGTTGTCCATTCCGAGAGTATCCGCCCTCACCAAGACCATCACGAAGAGCACCAAAAACAGAGTAAAGCGTTGCGAATGCATCGAGATTATTACTATTAATACTATTGTTAATGTTATTATTACTGTGTTGTTGTTTGAGTTCTTTTTGTTGTTGCTGTTGTTGTTGTTTGTTTTCAAATATCAATATTGACATATACATACATATATATATATATATATATACATATGTATATGTATATGTACATTTGAACAAGTATGATATAACAGCAAGAAGGAAAGAAAAAAAAAAGGGGGTCAAGTACAATCGGCATCGCGCAAGATTTAAAGTTTCCTTGATGTCACAAAAAAAGTGAAACGAAACCGCAATTAGAAATATAAAATCTTAAAATCTCCATGCATACATAGCTATACTCATAAGTATACAATACGCGCACGAAAAGTGTTCTAAAATGAAACCTGTTTCGGTTTGCCACATTACTGAGACGTAAGTTCCACCCACACACACAGAAACAAAAAAAAAAGCGGAGAAAAACTTACCGATGGAGTGAAATGTACAGATGTATGTATATATATATATATATATATATATATATATATATATAGCGACAGAAAGAGATGCCTTCAGTACCATCATGTGCCATATCGAACTTTTTGATTGTTGTTGCTGTTTATGTGAATTGTTTCCTTTTTAAAAGGCTTACTACTTTAGTGGTCCCCTTCGCTGCTCCAATCTGTGTCACTAGAGTTTTGTGAGGTATTCTCGCTACTTCTGTAATGCTCACATGAGTTTTGATCGACTTTCCGCAACCAACGCAGCGGACTCGTGCTATCTGATTTCGTTGTCTTCATCGTATTTTCATTGTGTTTCAATTTCTCTGAATTTATTGTCCCTGTCTTTTCCCTTCGCTTCCTCCCAGACTTTGTGCGGTGATGAGTGAGAAAACGTTGGTAGGAGGACTGTATCCACAAACACGCATAGATAAGAATCAGGACGGCAGGAAGTTGCAATATGAAGAAGTAAAACACAAAATCTTCATCACCGGTGTACTCCAATGAGTAGTGGCGAATGACATCCAAAACGGGTGACAGCACACCCACGGTCATCATCTACATAATACACATATATATTTTCATATATATATATATATATATTAACAAGAAAAAGTAAACAACAACAACACAAAAAGAAATCGTGAACGGCAAAGCTAAAAGCAAGGGGGAGATGCAAAAAAATAATAATAATACGATCCATAATCACGAACAAAAACGAAGAGAAACGAAAAAAAAAAAAAAGCACCTTTCATTTTTAAAATTGACATAACAAATCAACATGAAACGACACAAGGTATACGACCAATAGCAAAAATCAATCTGTCCGTATCCCTGTCAGGTGCACCCTACAACCCTACAAATGACAAAAAAAAATAGTAATAATAACCATCACTTGTAATGACGTCCTCACCCAATGCATGCGGACGCACTCTGCATTACCATTTATTTCCTCCACCTGTTCCCCATGCCTCCTCCCAGCACTTTGGCTTCCACCGCGAGGAGACTGGCGGTGGTTGAAACGGCGCACGTCCGTCTCTATCAATGGGATCGCGTCCCTCCCGAATGTCCCCGAGATCCATAAGTCCGAGTTCCTTTCGAATCGCCAATCGTTCATCCTCACACTGGTCAGATTCGATGCGCAGACGCTCTAGTTCCGGCGTGGTGAGGTCGGGCACGGCATCGTGGTAGGGAATGCCAAGATCTGTGCGCTCCCAATAGTGTTTGAATGGTTCCCCATCCGGTGCGTTGGGGTCTGTGGTCCCCTCCGCCGGCTTGCGCACGGGGTGCTGTTGCTTATTCATCCGCACCTGTCGCTTGTACTCCAACTCCTGCCACGCCATGTTGCGGAACACGTGTCCCAGCTCCGTCCGCATCACCTCCACCTCCTCCTCGTTGTAGAAGAGGTCCCCACGCACGAAACCAACCGTCCAGGTGGCACCGGATTTAGCTTTCGTTTCGTGTTCCTTCTCGGGGTGATTTTCCGCCTGTCGAAGTGGTTTCGTTGCGCGGTGGGCGTCGCCGTAGACTTGATCATCATCGAGTTCCTGAAACGTCTGCTGCGAGCGGTTCATGTGGGCCATGATGCGCATGAGGGCATCCTCCACCTCCTCGTCCTCGAGGACCATGGCGCCAAAGTATTGCTTCTTGTAATCTCGACTGTGCTCCTCCTCCGCCACACTCGGGGGGTCGCCGCGGTGGCCGCGCATCCAACGCTCCCAGAGCCGATCATCCGTCGCGAGGGAACCGTACGGCAGGTGGCGTTTATTCGAATCCTTGCGATACATCCGCCGCTGCTCCTCGCGACCCTTGTGAAACTGCCATGTGACGGTAAACCTATTCCCAAAGCGATCCTTCGCAATGAGGGACTCCTGGGTGAAGACGTAGCGCATGTAATTCCAGTAGAGGTTTTCCCACCACGCAATAACGCGGTTGTCGGCGAGGCCGGAGAAGGAGTGCTGCAATCGAACGCTTTTGTCCCCAAACGCGTCCACGGAACGACGGTATGGTGATTTTGCCCGTTCCAAAAGTCCCCGCGCCGCCTCCGCCGCGGCCGGACCTGCGCTTTTCGCCACTTCCGACACAAACGCGTCGAGTTTAGTCTCATCTTGCAGTAAGCGCTCTGCGGCGTCGAGCTGCCGCTTGGCCTTCTCGGCGAGGAGTTCTTTTTCCTTAATGGCCCACGCCAAGGCGTCCTCCTGGCGACGGCGGGCGTAGACACGTTTGGCGGCATTATCTTTCGTCTCATCGCGCATTCCCTTAACGGAGGAGAGAATGCTCGCGTTGATGAGGCGATGGCGACGCCCCACGCAAAGCGTTGACTGCCACGCCGTACGCCGCATGAGAAGGGCATTGGGAGGAGGAAAGAAAACAGCACAAACAGAATGATGATTCGAACGCATGCCTGTCTAGGTGTTCTTGTTGCCCTTGTCCCTCTTTGCTTTTTGTATACTCCTTTTTTCTTTTGGTCTTTTCTTCTCTCTGATTTGCTCGTATGTGAAAACTTTTTAGGCGATAATTCTTCTGAAAATGTATGTGTAGGTCCAAAGGTAAGAACAGTCCACCTTGTTGTTGTTGTTGTTGTTCTTACCACTATTTCTTTTTTTTTTGGCCAAAAACACCTATAAAATCTATGTACGTGGATGTGCGTTGTGTATTTTTTGTCTACAAATGTACTGAGGTCTGTAGACGATACAAACCCCCACGCACGTGCTGACAAATGACAGAAAAGTCAAAAAAAAAAGAAAGAATACGGGAGATACAGAGAACAAAAAAAGAAAAAAAAAGATATAATGTATACAACGATCTCAATATTGGATGCATTGAGAGGCTACAAAAAAAGGGAAAAACAAAAAACTTATTGACAGAAAAAGATAAAGCAATTGTCTTCTCCATCTTGTACATTCTGACGGTCGCTGCAGTTCAAGGACGTTTTACGGTTTCTTTTTACCTTTTTTTGCTTTTTTTTTTTTGCTGTTGTTTGTAGATGGACTGCGAAAAAGCACAGCTAAAAGGGAAATTTTTTCCCTCTGTTTCATTGACGTCAATATGAGTCATACTGAGTCGGTAATATAACAAAACATACTTTCCTTCTCTCTCTAGCATACACGTGTACGGTGAAAATAAAAAGAATAACAGTAAACAAAAAAAAAAGTGGAAGAATGGGAATACGCGGAAAACACAGACGAGATAAAAATTAAAAGAAAAAAAAAGTATTGCCAAAATAAAGGAGAAAAAGTTCAATAAACTGACCAAAACCGTCACCACGGCGTCGTCTCTATCGACAAAAATAATAATAACCAACACAAAACAAAAGAAAATATCATCATCACACAAACAACAAGCCCAATTCAGTAGAAATAATAATAATAGTAATAATAAAATGGTGGTGCAAAGACCAGAAAAGCATCTTTATCAAAACACCCCTTTTTTTATTAGGCATATTATAAACCTTTGCTTTACTTCTTTTTTTTTTTTTTTTGGTGCTGCTGTTGTTGTTGTTGTTGATGTCTGTTTGACTTTTTATTACTCCCTTCACTCTCACCCCATCCTTTGCCTCTACCCATTTTCCTTTTTCGTTTGACTGTGCGTATCTTTTTCTTTCATCAAAATCAAAAAAAAAACATGTATATGTAAACACATGAAAGGTGTACTTGTATACGAATAGATTCCCCTCACCCCCCTTTCTTTTTTCTCTCTGTTCTATGCAATGTGGTCTCCCCACACCTTGACAAGCACTCTCTTCTTTTTGTTTGTTTGATTCGTTTTTTTTTTTTTTTCTTTGTGTGTGTGTGTGTGTGTTTTGGCCTCTTCTCTACAACTCCTCCCTTCCCGAGATCTTTGTCTTGGCAACAATATCCGCCAACTTTTTTAGTGCGTCTGTTCGAATGTTCGGATGGCTCCCTGCTCGTCGTGCGCGGGAACCATCTGTGTGATGCTCAATCATTTGCAATGACGCCCCAACACCACCCTCATCGTTCCTCTTATTCATGTTGTCACTCTTATTCTTGCTCATGTTATTGTTGGGACTCACTCGGCGTTGTGCCTCACCCCTCCGTCGTGTCGGTGTCTCTTTACGGGATGCCACACTCCCCGCTTGGCGTTCGCATGATGGGGAAATGGCGGTACTTGTGCTTCGACCCCGTCGTTCCCCTCTTGGTGTAGGCACAGACACAGGCAGGGGGGTGGTGGTCGCAGCTGTGACCCTTTTGGGTGACTTTCGCGGCGCCACATGCGGACAAGAGGTGCGTTGTCGTCGAGAACAGATGTCACAGGCATCAAAAAACGTCCCATGATGATCCCCCGGGCGATAACGCGCATTGTTTGGTGTGTTTGTCGTACCCACACCACCCCTCGTGGTCCTCGTCGAGACTGTAGCGTTGGTCGGCGCTGTTTGTGTGGCATTCACCACGCCATGTGTGTTTGGCTGTGTATGGGAAGCTGTAGCTCGCAGCTTTCCCGTGGCGAGTGCGGCATAGGTGGCGTCGTTTGGCACAATCACGGCGCAAGGAATGCTGGCGGCTGGTGGGGAATGGCTGCGGGTGGAACTCGGCGGCAGCGGAGATGAACTCGATGAGGGCGGTGATAAACTGCGATGTCGAGCAAAGCTACGCGGGGACCGCACAAGACCAGTGGTCCCGTGCGTTTGACGGCGAAGGCCGCGATGTGAATGGGGACTTCCGTTTGCCACTCGGCGCCTCGCAGCACCCGCCGCGGCCGCAGGACTCGAGGAGGAGGTACCACGGGTCATCTTACCTGCTGCAGCTGTCCTCGGTGCGGCTGCCTCGTCTTTGTCCACGTTTCCATGACCCTCCGCGTGGATTGTTGCGGGGGATACATTGGGGTGTGCTGCGGATAGTTTCGCTACGGGTGTGGGGGCGGCACCAGGGTATGGCAAAGCGGCGCGTTGATAGGCCGCACGAAGTTCAGCGGTGAGCTCTCGCATAGATTGGGCCGCCTCAAAAAGCAGCTCCGCCCCTGGTGCAGCTGTCAAGGCGGGCGGTGATCTCTCCACCCGACGTTCCTTCTTGATGTTTAGATGCGCTTTACCACTACCACCACTATTACCACCGCTCTCTGGAGCCGGAGATGGAGCAATCGATACGGGATTCACATGATTATCCATGCCGTTATCACCGCTCTGTCGTTGCCATCGACGCAGCTCAGCCCGAGAGATGGCGGCCTCAGAAAGGGCTTTGTCGCGCTCTTCTTCCATGCGACTGGCGCGCTGCGCAGCCACCGCAGTGGTCTCACGGAGAACTTGAATTTGCTCCTCCAACTGCAACTGTTGCGCTCGCGAGGAGTCGTCTGCAACGCCATCAATTCTATGAACCTTAATACCGCCATTGTTTTTATGTTTGCTTGGAACGTCGACGCTGTGACTACTACTACTAGTACTACTACTACTACTACCACTATTGTTGTTGTTGTTCTTGTTGATATCGTTTGTATTACTAGCACTACTCCCAAGTTGGGCAAGTTGTAGCATGTGAGCCATCACTTTTAGTACCACCGCATCACGGCTAAAGTGCGATACCTTTGCGTACGGTTGTGGTTGTGGTGGGAGCGGAAGCGGTGGCCTCACCACATCACCGCTTTTTGTTTGCTGTTCCTCCGCCAGTGTTTCCTCTTCCACTGTCACAACAGTTGCGGTTGATCTATTATGTTCATTGGGTCCATGTTCATTCCCGTCCAGTGCATTCTCGCGAACACAAGCGTGGAGTACATCCTCTGGTAATGGATGGGACGCTGCCAAACCTGTGAGCTCAATCCAATTCACATAAATTGCAGAAAGATCCACCACATCATCGAGTACCTCACGCATTTCTGTTGCAGCTTTGGTACGGCGCCGCAATCTATCTAGGATTCCAATAAACCCCACACTCAGTTGTTCTAGCGCGGCAGCCCAAACACATGGTCCCTCACCACCAACACGGCTGAAAAAGTAACAACCTCGCTGTCGTGTGGCGCGCTCATGGAGGAGTACATACATCTCCTCCAATACCTTTGAGTCCTGGTTGAAAGCCTGTTCAATGTCAAGCTCCACATAGTGCTCGAGCATAGACGAAATAAATTGCTGCATAGCCTCCGTATCACGTTGAATAAGAATTGTTGCTAATTTATACCCTGTACTAAACTTGCCAAGCGCTTGATATACACCAGTAAGGTTCACCTCTATCGCCTGTACGAGTGCATCACCACTTGCTACAGCTGCCCCAGCAGAGTCCAGATCCACATGGGCGGTATCGACCCAAACATCTTCAAAAATCAATTCCTCTGCGCCATCACCACTTGCACGGCGTCTTGAAGATGTGGGGATGGCGAGGTAGCGTACGCTGAGTAGCCCTGCTACCATGGTTCGTAGCTTCGCCACAGACTCATACATTCGCACTAATCTAGGTTCAGAAGGAAGCATATGATCTCCATTGGCGGATGTTGAGGGCATTGATGATGGCTGCTGCTGTTGATGTTGTTGTATCAACATGGACAAGGCTGTCAGTTGTGGTTGGTTCCCTATGGTCCTTCCATCTTCTCCAGAGCTTTCGCTCTCCGTCTTGAATGAGTGGGCAGCGTTCATAACCTGGTCCAGTGCAGGGAGAATACCATCTGTGAAACGCATCAAGATAGCATCAATGTCAATAAGGTTTTCCTCTCCTTCAACAACTCCACCCTCTACAGCACTGGGACAGAAGAATCGGTGGACAGCCCCAAAATACTTACTTAGCTTTTGTTGTGTATATAAGTGGTCCTCGGTGGTCTCATGCAGTCGTGTGGCCCACCTGCCAAACTTTTGCAACAACGATGCGAGAGCTTCTTCACTCGCTGCCTGCCGCCGTCGCACTGTCTCAACATCATCGCTATTGCTATTGTTGCCGTTGGCGTTGTTGGTGTTGTTGTCGTTATCACCATCACCAACCAAAGTGGTGGCATGATCTCCCTCCATCTGTCCTTTCTTCCTCTGCCCCTCTGCACGTTCCCCTAGAAGGCTCTCCTCAGCAGCAGCAGCGGCGGCGGCAGCGTTGATACGGCGGCGGTGTTCAGCCATGATACTTTCAACAACCTCATCCTCGGCCGATTCATCTGTGCCGAGCATGAAAAGCGACCGTTTTAACAGTCGTCCTGTCTCAGCAAGACGAAGCAGAATCATTTCCATTGCCTGCCGAAACGTTGTCGCCTCCTCGTGCCAGCGCTGCTCCACCTCCAGCAGACGAGCCCGCTCCGATTGCGCAACGGCCTTATCGCGGAGGGGAGCATTCTCTCGCAGTCGTTCCTCAACAAGACGTAACGTCTCCAGGACATCATTGTCACTCACAGGAGCGACAACATTTGCCTTGTGCTGATGAGGACGCAGCACTAACGCCGTCTGTTGTTGCTGCGGTGTGTGTGTTTGTGACGCTTGTGATTGTTGTGGGCTTGTAAAATCCGTCTTGGCAACTTTCTCAAGTCGTGCTGCGGCGGAATCCATGCCCACAAGTCTACAAATTCCTGCGACAGCGCCGCAAATTCGTCCCCAACGACGATTGTGCGCGGTGCTAGATTGAATAAGGTTTTCTAGTCGTACTCGGTTTGCTGAGAAGGATTGAAACAATCGGTGGTGCCGCGATTTAATTAGTTTCATACGTTCCTCTAAATCATCAAAAAGAGCGGCGGGTGATGGTGCGCTCGCAGCGTTCCCTTTGGCAGAAGAAGTGGTACCACCACCACTTCCACTTCCACTTCCACTTCCACTAGTAGCTCCAGCTGCTGCTCTTGTTGTTGTTTGCTCATTCAGTTCTGCATCGAGTGCGCCTAGGACCTCCTCTATCTCACTTGTTGTCCCGGGATGCAGAATTTCCTTGGTAAGCTTAATCAACTGTTGTCCCCGCTCCCGCATTATCTCCTCTAGACGGGACTTCTCCAAACGACTTTGCGCAGCGGAAAGTTGCTGTCGTTGTTGCTCTTGTACCCATTGCTCCTGTCGCTGTCGCAACAGGCGAACCATTGCGGGTAAGTTATCTACTGGGGGTTCGATTTCTGCAGTAGCAGAAACAGAATTTGAGGTTGACCCAGTAGGAAGCAACTGTGCGAGCTCGTGTAGAGCACGACGCACAATTGCATCGTCTGCATTTGATATGACAGAGGTTTTGGCACCACCACCTCGCCGCTCCGCCGCCCATTGTCGCACTTCCTCCGCCGCCTCTAATAGCTTCGCGACTGTAGTCGAACCTACTGGAGAGGGGGACTGAGCCACCTTGTGAATTTCATTCTGTAAATGCTCCAAGAGAGGCACAATACGAGCTGCAGCTGTCGTGGTTGGTCGCACAGTAGATGCCGTAACGAGACTACGCACAGCTTCTTCAATATATTGGCACATGGCCTCCTCACGACTAATGCCTGGAGGCGCAAAATCTGGCAATTGGTCCCTTGGAAGCCAACGTGCAATTCGCGTTAAATAGTCGGCACACAGTTCATGTTCTCCCCTTTCACAAAATGTTTGATGTTTTTCTTCTTGTCGAAACGTTTGCGCTTGTTGTTGCTCCATATATGAATTTATATAATGTCCAATGTTATCAACAACCTCTAGTAAAGTTTGCTCAGTCACTAAAGGTATTGTGCCAGCTTTAGCGTCGCCATATCCAATGTTTCTGTTTACTGTATGTGGAATTATCTTCTGAATTACTTCTCCAAGAAAAACCTTTGACTCCATTTCGTTGCGCGCTAAAACGAAGAGTAACTCCTTTGCAACTCCTAAAGAAGTCTGCATATATTTTAAATTTTCCTCTGCAGATTCCCCAGTCGGTCCTGTTCGAAGCCACTCGGGGACTAGATTCATGCCGCAGTTTTTATTTACTTCAAACATGGCAAAAACTAATTCATTTAAATTCTTCATAATCCATGATTCACCATCATTATCATTAATGGAGGGACATGTTATTTCGTCCTCATTGTTACCATTCTCAGAACCTATGAGCAGCGTCAGGCGCTCCTTTTTCACAGTCGGAGGAGACGTCACACCACAAGAAGCGAGTTTTCTCAAAACTGTACTTTCGTATTGTTGGAGGAGTAAAAAGTTTGCATCATTTTCCCGCTTCACCATTTCCAATTCCTTTACCACATTTAGTGCAAAGTCAGCTGCCATGATCGGATCCGTTCCACTTGGTGCTCCAAGTATATCCATAACCTGCTCAAGAATTTCCTTCTCGTAAAGCCCCATGTCATTCCATCTTTTTAAGTTCGACGAATCTAGTGGCTTATTGCTTGATAAAGACGAGTATATACTATCCAGCAAATCTCGAACAGATCCATCACCACATACAGGTTTTGAGCAACGGGTCGAAATTTTTTTAATCAACTCTTTTGACTTTTCTATTTCAATAAGAATTGCAAAAAGACGACCTTCCATTTCAGCTAATGCCTCTGTATTCTCTGGAAATCTCTCGTCACGAGGTTCTGGCTTTGAACCGTTTAAGAGCAATAAAGCCTCATTTGCAACACCTATTAGTGAATCATGATGGTAAATGGTCTCAGCAGCAGCATTTTCAGAGCGATTCTTTAAATGCATTATGCTGGTAAGTAGCTCACGAATAACAGGATCGGTAGCACTATCTTCTATAAGGCTCACGATGTTTCCTTCAAAATCATCCGAGAAAATCGGCTCCCCTGGATTTTTTAACCTAGTAACCTCATTCAATATTGATGAAGAAACATCGCGTACAGAGTTTGCATGCTGTCTATAAAGTGAGTTTATGCTAGGTATTTTCTGAACGCCCACACCCGTCTCTACTTCACGTAAACCCTGTTCTTCTTGGGCCTTTTTGAAGGAGGTCCACAACTGTGCGTGGGCAGTGGTCCAGTCATGCTTCTTGTCTTCCATAAAGACGACTCTAAGCTAAAGGATGCAATACACAGTACAAGGGGGGGGGGGAAGAAAACGCAAGGAAAAAAGATTGAAGCTCGAAAAACAATAAATAAAACAAAGGAATGCAATTTTACTACGAACAATTATGTTAACAGCATGCGAAAAGGTAAGAGAACAAAGCATCACCTAAACAAAAAAAAAAAACAGAAAAAATCATGTAAAGGTATGTAAAGGGTTCATTCAAGAATTAGAGGTAAGTTGAAATGAAATCTATCGCTGCTGTTGCAACTGAAGTTGCTTCGCCTGCATTTTTCGAAACAACTCTTCTGCTTTTTGCTGACCATCCTTTTCCTTTCTCTCCAATTCAGAAATGGCGGCATCAGTCCGCTTCAGTTCGCCATTGATATAATCAAGACGATTATTGACAATGGCCTTAGCATCATTTTGATCCTGAAGGAGAAGAGCAGGACCGATAAGCTTGTAAACCTTTGCATCGGAATCTAGTTTATTCATTTCTTCCTTTACTACCTCGTTTTCAGCCTTTTGGGCTCCAAGGCGTCGACGTGCTTCAATCATTTTAGCCTTACTTGTACTCAACTCCTGAACATCCTTCAAAAGTGCCTGTAATTGATCATTAAGAGCTTTTAACTCTGGTGGAACCTGCTGCATTTTTTTGGTAGTTTATGTATTATTAAACTATTATTTCTTTTTCTTTTCTTAAAGTAAATCTTTTTTTTTTATTCTCAAAATACAGCGTAGAAAAAGGGGGAAAAGGAGGTATCAAGTTTTGAAGACAAGCACGCATGTCAAAAAAAAAGAATAGAGAAAGGACATAAAAAAGTCAACCCAAAAAGAAGTAATTTCGCATTCTAAAAAAAAAATTAGAAAAATCCATTTCAATAAAAATCATGCAAAAAAAAATATTTTGCTTCCTAGACGCAAAGCATATCATTTATCATGCTCTCCTTTTTCGATCAGCCTCCAGGTTATCTTTATTGACAATAGGCCATGAATCGATTTGAATAAGAAAAGGCAGATACATGTATACCTTATCACGGTATCTTTTATCTTCTTCAATAGGATTGCGCTCCAGATATACCGTTTTCAAAGTATTCTTAAAACTGCTCAGTTTTTCCACCTCTTCCCACTTTTCTACTTTTCCATCTGTAAGCCAAAATTCCTCAAGACACGGCATTGTCCGTGGATTAATTACATCAGTATTGATAACAGCGATTGGGTTAAAACTAAAATCTAATATACGAACCTGTGACAAATTCTGAATGTTTTGAAGAACAGAAATACCATTTTCGGACAAATAAACCTCTCGCAGGTTAGGATTCGCAGAATTACCGAGGAAATTGTCAGGTTCAATACTGGTAATCCGGTTGGCCTGAAGGCTTAGAATCTCCAAAGACACAAGCTTTTGGAAAGATGTACCAATAGACGTAATTTTATTCTTACCGAGCCATAACTGTTTCAATTTTTGAAGGCAATCCAAGCCAGGGCCAATTGTACGAATTCTATTTCCACCCAATTCCAAAAGCTCCAAATTCACAAGAGAGTCAAGATTTTTGATTTCCTTAATTTTATTTTCAACCAAATACAACTCCCTCAAAGTTGGTGCCAAAGGTTCCAACCCTGTTATTTCTCTTATCTGGTTATAGCTAAGATCTAGCTTGGTGAGACGTCCAAAAGCATTTTGCATGTCATGACGGATCGGTGGCTCTCCTGAAACCCTCACGGAAGAAAAAAAATCCCTTAGTTTGCGAATTTTATTGTCAAAAAAGTCCAATTCTTCCAAACGCGAAGCAAGATGATCTGGAAATGGAATCAATTCATGTATGAGATTCTTGCGCAATGAAAGGGATCTGCATGCAGTAAGCTTGTCCAATTCCAGCTCTTCTAGTGAAAACAAGCGTATATTATTTATTTCAATCACCGCGAGTTTTGTATCAACACGAAGAATTTCTTCGGCTGCCGTGTTACGATCACCTTCATTAGGAACTGCCGGAGCCTCATCCCCCTCACTATCATCATCAGATTGCCTTTGTATGGATGCAGACTTTGAAGCAGAATTTTGCGCAGCAAACATAGCCTGTAAGCCTGCCTTCAGTCTATCTCTTTGCTTTTTCTTTTCATCATTGCCCTCAGGACGATGAGTTGGATCAATTTCTTCAGACATTTACTCTTAGTTCTACGTACTAACGACAAAAAAAAAGACAGGACCAAAGAAAAGCAAAAAGTTACATATAACAAAAATTCCACTCTTAAAGGAATAAAAGATAAAAGAAACATAAAACCGGTAAGAATAATTTCTTTTCAATTCATAAATTTATATGAATATAGAACACTCAACGGAACTCAAAATTAAATTACTCATCAAAACATTTTCCTTACTTTGTGTTCTTTTTCGCTTGCTTCCTCTTTTTATCTGCATGTCGACGTCTCAAATCGCAAACTGCGCTCATAATCTGTCTACGCAACTGTTTATATCCTTTCTGCCTTTTATTAACTACGTGTTGAAAATTCACACCAGCTATCTGTTGACTTAATGGCTTTTCAGACTTCGGCATATTTGTCTCTCTCAGACCCATAGATTCCTCTAGTTGTTGCTGCTCGTCATTACGTTGCTGAAAACGTCTGCGCTTTCGCTGTCGTGTTCCCCTCAAACCGCGTGGAGTCTTTGCACCTCCACTCTTTGCTTGAGAATGGGTTACAAGAGTAACTCTTGAACCTCTACCGAATCCTCGCCCCATAAAAAAAAAAAAATCTTTAAAAAGAAAAAAAGAAAGAGGACATATTTTTTAAAGCATAAAATCGAAAAGTAAAAAAATACATCAAAAAAAAAAAGAATAACAAGAAAAAAAAAATAAACACAATCATAATTAAAGATGTAATTCAAAAAGGAAATCAAAAAAATGACAAAAAACAAATAACCAAAACCACTATTATCTCAAAAAGAAATCACTACCAATGATACACCAATATACATATATAATATTTAATCCATCAGAGAACAGGTCATTCCATCACTCAATATACATACATATAAATACACACAAAAACACAACAACGCAATCCAAAAAAAAAAATTCAACAAAACAAAAAATCATAATAAAAAAATAAAATAAAACCCAAAAACAAAGAAAAGAATGAATATCCTAAACCCTTACTTCACGAACAAATGGAATGATCACAGACACCCACCCACCTACCCAGCTGTGCCGCGCATTGTGTTGTGAATCCGTCGTTTATCCGACTTTCTGCGGTAATGGCTCCCGGTTGTTTTCCACTTTCATTTTCTTCCTTGCATTCTTTTTTTTTTTTTTTTTGGTACCACGCCAACCAAATTCCCAGAAATCAAATGGCATCCCAATGCGCAGCGGCCGTGGCCTCACGCTTTGCGCCGCTGACGGCGAAACGGGCAGAACAAACCCAAAAGAAGGTGGGGAGAAAACGGCCATCAAACCGATTGGAAAGGACCGAAACAAGGCAGATAAACCAGTCAGCGACGAAAGAACAGAAGCATCAATAGCCGCCAATCATTGGCGCGCCTGCGGGGAAATGTGATGGTGGTGTTGGGGGTCGGCGCGGGCAATGGAAAGGGGTGCGCACACAGTTGCGAAGAGCATTTTGATCCCCCAAAAACCAAGACAAGATTGCCCGATCAAAAAGGGAAACGGGCGTTCGCAAGCGAGCGGATGCGGCGGGGCTTTTTGTTACATGTAAAAGTGCGTTTTCGCCCGCAGTGCGGCCAGGCGCGCCGTCGAGGGAATGGCTGGGGCGGGAGGGTGGTTGCAAGCTGCGCGGTTCTCGTTTGCGTTCTTGGATTTTGGGTTTGCTTTGAGCCCCCGAAAGCCACGATAGCCGCCGACACCTCGTTGGAAAAAGGGCGTGTTGTTGTTGTTGTTGGTGGTTTTTTTTTGTTTTTTTCGTCGAGATTCGCCACCCAAATACTTCACCACAGCCCATTTCACGCACCAAAGCGTGAGATCCCGGTTTCCACGCACATATGGCGGCGCGGTTTGGGAACGGCGTCGCCTTTGCCAGCCGAGGAAAGCACCGAGACAAAGATGCGGAAGGACGTGACGTCCAATTGGAACGGACACGTGAAGTCGACAAATGTTTATGTATACTTGTACGGCTTTTGGAGTCAAAGACGTTTGTTAACCTGCCTGATTTTGCGTTGTGTTATCGAGTTTGTAAATGATAACCCACTTTGACTTTTTGGTTGATAATTTTGTTTGTATCTGTTTTTCGGTTGCTTTGTCTTGTTCTCTCCAAAGGAAGAACGTGCAGAATTGTTTTTTTTTTTTTTGCGACCTCATTTCGCCTACAAAACTCTTATTTTCCTTGTTGCTCGCTTTTTTTGTCGATATTTGAACAAATACATACAGAGGTTTGATGGAAACATAGTTGGCACACTTCCTTTTGTGTTAAGCGGACTCAACGTTTACTTTGTTGTTATTATTTGAGGAACGATAAGTGTTTTAAAGGTATTATTTGCTTTTCTTTCAAAAAAAAAAAATCATCTTGTGCAAAGTCGGATTGGAAAAGTGATCACTTCTCAGAGGGGTGATGATGACACCATGGCAAACCATTGTGTAAATGGCGTGCTTTGAATATCATAATTTTTTTTTTTTTCAGGGCTTGCACGGTTTATATCTCTTCAGTGAATAAGGTCGATGGATGGGTTCTCTTGATTTGGCCTGCTACATTTTTTTTTGTTCATGTTTGTTCATTTGTGCTTATACAATTCGTTAGAAGCGCAACTGCATGAAGTGCTCGCCATTTTACACACCACTCTTTAGTGGTGTGCTTATCAAAACAGTATTTTTGTGAAGAAGTTTTTGGTGATGATACCTCCTGAGTGTGCGCTAAAGAGCTAGGTCTCTACTTCATTTCTTCTCCTTTCTTTTCTTGTTGTGCTGCTTTGGAAGCGATTGCCGTAAAATGGGTGTGGTCCAATGTGATGATGAGTCATACTCCTCTGTGACTTTGTGAATTTGTGGACACAAACTGTGTTGGTTAAGATTATTATTATTATTATTCCTTGTTGGGGATCAGATGTGCAAAACATCAACAATAAACGTTCTTTCTTGCTGGTCGTCTTTCTCTGTTTTGGCTAAACATGCAATCCCCCATTGCTTTTTCATATTTTTATGTTTTGCGTTTGGGGTGTCAGTCTGGCATTTCTTTGTCTCTTAAATGTCTTTTCGTTTCTCTCTATTTTGCTTCATTTTGAATCTGAATGATTTTTCAGGAGCTTATGGAGCTCTTCGTTGTTCTATCCTCCGTCACTTTGCTTACTGATTCCACTCACATTTGCTGACCATGTCTCTTGAATATTTATTTTTCTCTCTTTCATTTGCGTTGACATATTGCTTACTTTTCTTTTTGGTTGCTATTGTTTTAGAAAATGGGAATGAATGCTATTCTTCTATTTGCCACCTTTGCGTGCCTTGTTGGTCTTGCCTTACCGGGGGTGAGTGGAGCTCCTGGATTCACGTTCAGCTCCGCGTTGGAACCCAAGCAAAGAGACTGGATGTCGCGAATTGACGACAAGAGTCAGCTCTTTGTTGATGTGACGATGCCAGGCACACACGACTCAGCGAGCAATTACCTCCCTGGGGAATGGATCCACCAGTGCCAGAGTGCGGGTGTGATGGCGCAGCTCAATGCTGGAGTCCGTTTTCTCGACCTTCGTTTGGCGTTTGTGAATGGAGTGCTTCACCTGACACACGGCATGCCGGCTATTGGTAGTGTGCCACGCTTCTCCAATGTGATGGGAGAGGTCTACTTTTTCCTGTCTCAAAACCCAAGTGAAGTGATTGTCGCCCGTATTCGTAAGGAGTTCGACGACAATTTGCTCTTCACGTGGTACCCAGAGAACGTGACAGCTGAGTTTAAGTTCTTTGACTCCATCATCGATAGGAAATGCAGGTCCTTGAACTGCGCTGTCGGTCCATCACGTGGAAAAGTTATCTTTCTGGACGATAATGTGGGGGCGCCGGGGCTTGATTTTATGTGGTACAATAGCGTGCTCGCAATAAAACAGGATGTATACACAATGAACACTAACTTTGATCTCTACTCCAAGTGGGAAAAGGCACGGTCGTTGCTTATCTCGACATCCACACAGCGACGACGTGTTGGTGCTGTCAACTACTTCTCTGGCTCGACCGGATCTTTCCCGTACTTTGTTGCCTCTGGTCAGTCCGATCCGAACACAGGTTTGAGTCTTTGGACTGGTGTATCCAAAGCCTGCTGGGACAATCCGTGGAGCGTGTACCCTGACTTTCCGCGCAAGGACTGCACCTTTTGTGGTAATATCACCGTGTGCAGCATTCATTTTAGCGGCACAAATAACATGCTCTATGACTGGCTTTACCGAGGAAACCGTGGCGAGGCGCAGAGCAGGGAGGTGGAGTACGTTTGGCCGCAGAAGCTTGGCATCCTCGCCCTTGACTTTCCTGATAATGCTGTGCTGGATGAGATCATTGCGGTGAATTTTGTGAAGTCCAACCCATACAAGGGTATCCCGCTCATCCCGAAGGTCTGCGATATACCGTGCCCGTCCTGCGTTGCGGGGGATACGAAAATCACAACAAGCGCTCGCGGTGTTGTCGCTGCGCGCGATGTGAAGGTGGGCGATAGCATTCCTGGTATGAAGGATGGGGAGTGGTGCGAGGTGGTGGCGGCTGTGCGAAGCAAAGAGAATGGCACCGCCTTTGGCAGCTTTACTGGTGATCACCTCATTGTCGACGAGGTGCTGGGCGTGACCGGCGCGACGACGTACGTTGTCACCTCGAACGGCAATGCGGCGCCCGCCCGGCAGGTGGACCTTGTGAACATCGCCACAAAGTGCCCCGCGGCCCGCGCGATAAGCGGTGAGCTTTTCACGCCACTTTCCACTGTGTTCTGTGAGAAACTGACGTGGGACCAGTACATTCCCTTGTACAGCGCCATTCTGCGCATCGTGAGCAAGACGGGCGGCTTCTGGTTCGACCCCTCCATTTACGTCTCTGACGCCTCGAACTGGGCTTCGTTGGTGAACAGCTCGTCCGACAAGCGCACCCCTAGGCCGAACGACTGGGCGAAGGAGCTCCCCGGTGTCTGTAGTGTGATGCTCTCATGCGTGGTTGACGGAGAGCATTGCCCGGAGTTTGAACATCTGGCGGCACACTGGGTCAAGAGCCACGTCCCACCCAAGCAGTACGCCATGGTCCTCGAAAGTTACCCCAACATTGGACAGCCTGACGCCACGCACGGCAACCTATCAGGGGACGTGCGAAAATCTAAGAGTTGGTTGATCATCATCATTGCCTCTTCTGTTGTTGGGAGCGTCGTGTTGGGGGTGGCGCTTGGCGTGGCCATCTACCTATGCAAGCGCAGAGCCTCGCGGAAGGCTCAAACCAAGCCTGCTGAGTCCGCACCAATGTAACTGGAAGCCGTCGTTAGCATTCTTTTATCCCATTTACAACCAAAGCATTTCATATCTTTTTTTTCGCTGTTCTCAACAGTTCCCTTCTCTTCTTATTTTTTTTGTCTTTTCCCGGAACTACCCTTCCCTTTCTCAAGGAGAAAGAACGAGAGCGGGATACACTGCAGGGGCCGAACGGCAACTCGGTGAAAGCGCCTTCTCTTCTCCCTGGGCTGGTCTCTCAACTTGGTTTGCCCCTGACTTGCAGTCGATGCGGTGGCGTTGCTGTCGCGCACCATCCCCCCGTGTGAGGCGAGGGGGGAAGGAGGAGAAGGAAGCATGGCATCGCAAATGCAAGGGCGAGAGTCAACCGTTTTTTTTTTTGTTTTTTTTCAGGCTTGACCTGTCTATATACAATTCATCTTTTATATACCCCCTTTTCCTTGGTTTGCATTTTATATGCCATCTTTTTGTTTATACGATTTCGCTTTTGTTTCCATCATACAATCATTGGGTAGGGCCATAACCACCCCCCACACCTTTTCCATTTATGACATATACCCTTCTATATAATACGTGCTAAAAAAAAAAAATACACAATGAAACTCAAAATGCGCGACGTCTGCGTCAGGGAATAATAGCGGGCCAGCGGGCAGAACGAGCCGCTGCGGCTGATTGCTGCAACGCTGTCTTCACCATAACTCTGGCACGCGCACAAAATACAACATACTTCTTATATTTAGTTTTTTTTTCTTTTTTTGGTTTGTTCATTATTACTTTATATGATTTCTTTGTTGAATTTTCTTTTTGTTGACAAACGGTCACAGACACCCACCCACCTACCCAGCTGTGCCGCGCATTGTGTTGTGAATCCGTCGTTTATCCGACTTTCTGCGGTAATGGCTCCCGGTTGTTTTCCACTTTCATTTTCTTCCTTGCATTCTTTTTTTTTTTTTTTTTGGTACCACGCCAACCAAATTCCCAGAAATCAAATGGCATCCCAATGCGCAGCGGCCGTGGCCTCACGCTTTGCGCCGCTGACGGCGAAACGGGCAGAACAAACCCAAAAGAAGGTGGGGAGAAAACGGCCATCAAACCGATTGGAAAGGACCGAAACAAGGCAGATAAACCAGTCAGCGACGAAAGAACAGAAGCATCAATAGCCGCCAATCATTGGCGCGCCTGCGGGGAAATGTGATGGTGGTGTTGGGGGTCGGCGCGGGCAATGGAAAGGGGTGCGCACACAGTTGCGAAGAGCATTTTGATCCCCCAAAAACCAAGACAAGATTGCCCGATCAAAAAGGGAAACGGGCGTTCGCAAGCGAGCGGATGCGGCGGGGCTTTTTGTTACATGTAAAAGTGCGTTTTCGCCCGCAGTGCGGCCAGGCGCGCCGTCGAGGGAATGGCTGGGGCGGGAGGGTGGTTGCAAGCTGCGCGGTTCTCGTTTGCGTTCTTGGATTTTGGGTTTGCTTTGAGCCCCCGAAAGCCACGATAGCCGCCGACACCTCGTTGGAAAAAGGGCGTGTTGTTGTTGTTGTTGGTGGTTTTTTTTTGTTTTTTTCGTCGAGATTCGCCACCCAAATACTTCACCACAGCCCATTTCACGCACCAAAGCGTGAGATCCCGGTTTCCACGCACATATGGCGGCGCGGTTTGGGAACGGCGTCGCCTTTGCCAGCCGAGGAAAGCACCGAGACCAAGATGCGGAAGGACGCGGCGGCCCTCGCGAAAACAACAAGCCGCAGCGCGGTGCCCCTCCCTCGTTTTTCGGCCCGGTGCTTGGCGCTTGCTGCGCTGCCCCGCGGCGGGCCGAGGCGCGTTTATGCCCCAAAACCATTCCTTTAAGGGCGCCCGTTTGCGAGCGAAGGCCCGAGCCAAAATTACGGCGGCCGCCTCCAAACGCGACTGGCCGAAAAGAGCCGCCTCAACGGAAAGAAAGGCGCGCTTGCGCGCGCGGTTTCCCAAGCATTTGGCGGCAAAGGCGGCGCGAAACGCATGTTTTGTAAGCGCCCCGTTGGGCACATAAGGCGAACCTTCGTGGCCAAAACGCCGTCCTTTGCCGCCCGCGCCGGCACCCGAAAAAGGCGAGAAGGAAAAAAAAAGCGCGAGACGAGGCCCGATTTCTTCGGCTGTCATTTTTAAATGGCGCGCCTCGTGGCGGCGCCGGGCGTCAACGCGCTTGCCCGCTCGGCCAATCCGGGCGGGGTCTTTTTTTTTATAGAAAAAACTAGGAGCTTGTGAAAAGAATGTCAACTGAGGAAAGGCTACTTANCAATGACAATAACCCATTTATGGCGCCCAAACGGTGTCCTAAAAGAAAAAGGCCGGGCGGCGAAGCACACCGCCCTTGGCGCGGCCTCTTTCCTCCGCAGTCGCGAGGGCGCCCTTCCCGCGGTCGGCCGGCCCCACCCTTACCTATAATCCTAAAAGAATAAAGAGACAAAAAGGGGAAAAAAACCAAATGCATCTTGAATCCTTTCATAGAATGACCGCATCAAAAACCCCATGTCTATGATCATTGCACCTCAGACGATTTCTTCTATGAAGACAAAGTGGAAATTGTATAATCAACAACTTACGAAGTGGCAACTCTAAGGGGTCTTCCTACCCTGAAGAACCCCCCGCTCCCCTTCGCAAGTTTTAACCCCTTCGCCAAGTCATCTCCATCAAACAGTCGACCGCGTGATACGCCATCTGCCGGATTGTCTGCCGACTTGACGTACCTAAACATCGCATGCACCTTAGCATTATCAAGAATACGAAATATATCCTGCAATTCTTTTGCTAATGCGTATGATTTTGAATTACTCTTGTTGGCTGCTCCTTGAAGGGACGTGTTGTCCACCCATATGTTCACGCATGGTGGCAACGTAGCCATAAAAGCGTAAAGCGCCAAACGAACTGCCCTCGCCTCCGCTTGCATAATAAGAGTTGGTGGCTTAGACCATCGACCGCCGGCAATCTGTATAGGACCCGTGTCTGGGATGAAGATGGCCCCCCACCCGATGAGGGATGCGTCCGTTATGAGGGCTGCGCGTGCATGCTCCATCTTCTCTACCACCCTGCACGGTGTGTTTAGAATGCGCGATAGCAATGCCTCTCCGGCGTTTCGAGCCGATGGGGGAAGGATTGCAGCGTCATCCATGGACATCAACCCCCTGTTGAGAGCTGACAAGCGTCTTCGTACCACCTTTAAAAAGAAGTAATAGTTCACCAAATGGACCCCTACAATGGCCGCAGCGTAAAGCATCCGTGAGGTAACGCACTCCAGTTCCCTCACGGTTATCGACTGCCAATGAGGGCTGCTTTGAAGGGTCCGTACGATTTTGGGTCCCAAGGAAACAGTCTGAACAGAATGGTTAAAAACCACACCCAAAAAGGTGTAACGGGTAGTGCAGGGCTCCGCCTCTCCGATGGTGGCTTGGCAGGCCCTCGCATTGTTGATCATGACGTCGTACCATGGTCGCACAGCTGAGGCCGTGCCGGAGATTCTTATATTGTCAATCCAAACATCCACTCGGATTGCATCGGGTGCCGCCAACTTTGGCGCCACTATATTCTGTGATCCTGCGATTACACCCGTCACCATTTGCAGTATTTCCGGGCTCGTCTTATAACCCATTGGCAGTCTGGTTAGCTCTATGATGGAGCCGTCCGCCACTCTGCAACGAAAAAGGGGCCTGGCCTCCATTGGCAAAGCGATCTGAAAGAACGAAGCTTTTAAATCAAGACAAGCCGCACTTTCTTCCCGCACGGCGGGGAGGTATGTTGATATATGCTTCAGTGGCACTTGGGCCTCGTATGGATCCTCCGCATTCTTGTCCCGTGGCCAAGCTATCCAACGGCGTCGCTTTCCTGTAGACTTTTCTTCCACCACAGAAAAAGGAATAACCCAGCCGAGTGTGGGCAAATTGGATGCCTCCGCGATGATTCCTGCGGATCTTAAAAGCACCGCGTCCGGTGTGGGAATTCTTCGAGAACTTTCGCCACTCTTATTGGACGGCCGCCGACGCAATAGCTGCCATAATTCCAGAAAACGTGTCTTTGTCCCGACATTCAAACGAGACATCACCCCTCCAAATTCAGCACACCAACATTAACTTGCTGGAGAGGAATGGTCGCTTCCTCCTCCGGTGAGGCCAGACGCGTAGCCGACGCCCGTCGTGTAATAGTGGCCGGGCCGCATGTCGGCCACCCCGGTATCTCCTCTGGAGGCAACCACGCTTCTTGTTCTATAGATCGCTGCCTTCCTACATTAATGCCACAAGGGACGACACGTTTGTCAGCATGGTCGTATATTTCCCCAGATACCGTACCGTATTCTGGGGCAAATCGAATGGGTCCACATGTTTTGCCAGCTGTGCAATCACGTGCGGGTCCATGTGGTGCTCCTCCACCAACTGCGCTGCATGCCGTAGGGCACCCCTCTTTATCGAATGCGCCGTCGCATGCATGGGAGCCAATAAGCGTTCCACCTGCCCCGTCGTCAGGCGTGTTAATTTTTCTTTTGGAGCCAAGCTTCGCTTCAGTTGTATCAGGTTGAAGGCGTCTAGGCCCTGGATCCGTATATAGCGTGCCGCCTGATGCGGGTCTATCTTGGCCGTCTTTGGTGCGACCGACCAATCGAGGATGACCGTTCCATCCTCCGAAACCAACAGATTCTCCTCTGTCAGGGCTGCAATTTCTGCCCATCGACTTGCCGTTATCCACGCAAGTCGGAATATTATCCTCTCTTTCCAGTCTTCCCGGGACTGTATTAATTTGTCCATTTCCTCCTTGGACAAAGGTCGTGCCTGCTTGATTTCGGATCGAGCCGCCTCTTTTTGCAGGCCCATGATCACCATGTCCAGGGGGGAGCGATCCATTTGAAGCATGGCTCGTAACGTCCTGGCGTACTGCAGCCGGGTGGATGGCGCCCACTCTTTCGACATCACAAAGGCCGCCGCACTCTCCTCTGAGACTGGTTTTGTGTGCAGATGGCAAAAGTCGACGAACTGTCCCGCCAAGGACATTCTCTGCTGCCACGTCGATGGAGCCCACATCTCCCGGGCAACCTCGTTCGCCTTTTTCAAATAACTTGCCCACATGGGGGAAGCTGGCAACTCGTCGTACCATAGCCGAGCGTCGTTGGCAGATATCGCCCACCCGACCGACTGTCGGTTTCTTTGAGCCATGGCCAGTATGGGGTGCGTGATGCAGCGTTTTGTCTTCGCCATCATCCGCCCCGAGGGGGGTATATATAATCGCGGGGGAGGAGGGGTCACCCACTTCCACGTTCATTGACGGCGAGTGACCCCTTGCCCGTTTTTTGCATACCGAGAGGGTCCATTTGGCGTGGGACCCCTCCAGGGTTTCCCCGCGCGCGGCCGCACATTGCACGTATTCGCACCGTGTCCAAAGTTACCGCATGAGTAGCAGCGCATCCGTCGCGGCGCGCCTTCCTTTCCTTCATAAGGCTGCAACGCCTTGGCCAATTTGTCAGCCTCGTGCACCACAGTGTGCAAACGTGAGCGGACCGAAGAAACCGGTATGCGCGGATTCGAGGCCGCACGCAGAGCTATCCGGAAGTTATCCAGAAGCATCTGCCCCAACTTCACCATCGATTCCGTTGGGCTCTCGTTTTCTTTTATCACCAGCATCCACTGGTCGAGCTCCGCAAAACTCGCCTCGACCGTGGAATTGCCGTGCCCCCAATAACCGAACCCCCGTCGAAGATCGAGAATCAGGCGGGCCAAGTCACCCCCCCAAATGCGGGGAATCCACGTGGCGACATCAAAGACTAAAAATTCATAAGGCCTTGTGTCTTTATCGCTCTCAGGCATAGGGGCGGACATCTGTGCGTGTCGCACCGTGTTGGAGGGTGGAATATAGTTACCCCCGCAGCTTCCTTGTGCCCTCACCGGACCGCTGGCGAACGCCCCGCATGAAAAGGCTGACCGCGGCGCAGGCTGAGTAGACGGATGCGGCCCGGGGTCCACGCGCACCGCACGCCCAGGTAATCGGGAGTGGGCCTCCCTTTCGGACCGTGCGGGCGGTGCCTCCGCCAGTCTCTGTTCGGCTTCTGCCACGGCCGCCTCGCGCTGCGCCAAAACTCTGCGCGTCTCATCCAACTCCGCCTTACTGATATTGCGGTCCGTTTGGAGCTGGTCCCGAGCGGATGTGACCTGCACGTGCTCCGCCGCCAACGAGGCCTCTCTGTCTTGAATCTCGGCCTCACGATTCAAGACATGTGCCTCACGGTCCGATACGCTCGTTTCCTGCCCGTGCGCGTGGGATTCGCGCGCGCACATCTCCGCCGAAGCCGATGCGTACTCGCTTTGTAGACGCCGCCTGTCAGCAGTGTTTTGAGCTTCCATACGCTCAACTTCCAGTACGGCGTTGAGCATCGGCCGCAGCACCCGATTCTCAAAATCGGGTATATTGGAGGCGCGCAGATTGGCGACAAAGCCCCGAAAAGTGGGATCGATCCAAGCCTTTGTGACCCGCCCTTGAGTGACGGCCGAGTCGTGCTCAGTCATAATGACCGCCGCCTTTTCCTCCAGAGGCACATCGCCACCCAAATAGGTAAAGTGCACCGGAGTAGGACCATTTGCGCGAATTTGTTCCGCGAGAAGGGGCCCTATAGCCTCCCATTGCGCATTGGCATACGGCGCCAAAGCCATAAGAACCCTAAAAATAAAAAGTTTCTATTTGGGAAGACCCCCTTTTTGATATCTGCGCGCTCCTTCTCTTATAGATTGAAAAAGGTAAGGGAAGGAGAATAAAGGGGATAAAAAGGATGGGACCAGGTAATGAGTAAGTAGCCTTTCCTCAGTTGACATTCTTTTCACAAGCTCCTACATTAAATAATAAAAGAAAAATACGGGCAATTCACCCCTCAAAATTTGCTGCAATACTTGGCGCTTTCTTGATAACGCACTGCAGGTGAGTTATTAAAAGGGTTACCTACCACCCTAGTAATAGTCAAAATACTATACTCTACAATAAGAATGAACTCCTAATTAATGCACTTTCGAGGCAAGCTTCTGGATTCTTTTCGCTCAATTACCTTTAGTGACCTAAAACCCATGAGGTTCGAAACCCAAAATAAGCATTTTTTAGAATGTATTTTTTTCCTTGAAAAAAGAAAAACATGAGGACTGCAGGGATTGAACCTGCGACCCCTGGATTTGGAATCCAATGCTCTACCACTGAGCTAAGCCCCCAACGATTCTAAAAAAAGATCGGCGCCCAGCGATATATTTACTTGCTTTAAAGGTTAACATAGTTTGTGTATCTTGAGATCTAAAGCTTCCCTTACATCGCAATTGTGGTCCAACGGTTAAGATCCCCGCCTTCCAAGCGGGTGACCCGGGTTCGACTCCCGGCAATTGCAGCCTTTTCTAGAAAAATAAAAAAAAATTATTCTTCACGATTCGAACCCATGTCATTTTTTTCATTTTTCCACTTATACCACTTACAAAAGGATGACGCCAATAATAATTTGGTCATGCGCAGATTTTTTTTTCGATTTATTACACTTCTTTTTCGTAAAATAGCCGGCTTTCGTTTTGCGTTTCCTAGCCGGAGCTTAAGCTCTGTAACTCTTCGGAGGGCTAAATCTGTTTAGCGGGGAACGTTTGGACCAGCGAGGTTGTTTGCTGCGTTGACTTGGTGTTCTGCTTGGTTGTGTGTCAGCTTTGAATGTCATCTCTGCAGAGGGATGATGTCCAGCTGTTAAAGTGGAGGGAACGGGTCAGGCCGGAAACGGAACAGCCCACCTTGCGCGCGTAACCGTTGCAGAAGCACACCAAGGAGCATGTCAGCATCTGAGCCCCAGACAATTGTCGCAAGACAGAAAAAATGATTTTTTCTTTTACCTTTTCTTATATTCTCCGCCGTTTTTATAACGTGGTTCTTGTGGCCTCGTAGCACAGTGGCAGTGCACTGGTCTTGTAAACCAGGGGTCCCGAGTTCAATTCTCGGCGGGGCCTTAAAATATTTTTTTTTTTTTTATGGAAGCTTCTGAATAGAATGTTAACCGAGATAGGCCACTTATTCCTTTTCCCTGGTCTTCATCCTTTTTTGTCCCCCTTATTTTTTCCCTTTCCTTATTCTCCCCATCTATAACAGAAGGAGCGCGCAAGCTGTGCTTTTAAGGAATCCTTAACAAGAAGAGTTTTTTTGTCCTTTTTATTATTTTTTATCGTTATTTTACCTTCGCAAGTTTATTTCATGAATGACATTGGTGCCTTATGCGAATGCACAATGGGAGGCTATGGGGCCTCTGTTGGCAGAACAGGTCCGTTCAAACGGGCCTACTCAGGTACAGTTTACGTACCTCGGTAACAGCACACCTCTAGAGGAACAGGCGACAGCAACCATCACGGAACACGGTGTGGCGTTCACACAAGAAAACGTGACCAAAACCTGGTACGATGCATCTCTTCTGGGATTTGTCGCTAACCTGCGCGCTCCTGATATACCTGATTTTGAAATTCGGGTGCTGCGGCCTATATTAAATGCCGTATTAGAAGTGGGGCGAATGGAAGCCCAAAACGCCAGCGATCGACAGCTATTGCAACATGAATACGCCTCGGCATCAGCGGAAATTAACGTTCGCGAGGTCAACGTGTACGGCAGAGAAGCACATGTGCTACATAGAGAGGCCGAGGAGCAAGATAGAGAGGCCTTATTGCCGGCCCAGCAAGTCCATGTAACGACGACACGGGCACAACTTCAAGCTGTTTACAACATCAGCAAGGCGGAATTAGACGATACTCGTCGATTGTTGGCACAACGCGAGGCCGCAGTAGCCGAGGCTGAGAAGCGTTTAGCTTCGGCACCGGCTGCACAAGCTGAAGGAAGTGCCCCGACACGCCCAACGGGAAGAGTTGTACATGCGGACCCTTTACAGATGCCGTCGACTCAACTTGCCCAACGGTCTGTCTTTACACGAGGTGCCTTCACCAGCGATACGGTGAAGGGGCTGGGAAATCATGGGAGTAATTACGTTCCTCCTTCGAATAATTGGGGGGGTGGGGCAGTGTCCGGATACGAGGTACGAGGGAAGAAATGAAGCGCCACCCAAAGAATTTCTCGTATTCGACGTCTCCACCTGGATTCCCCGCATATGGAGAAGGGGACATGGCCAAAATGGTTTTGGATATACGGAGGGAGTTTGGGTATTGGGGGCACAGTAGTTCCACGGTCGAGGCGCGTTTCGCAGATCTGGAGCAATGGATGCAATCAATTGAAGATATTGAGAGTCCGACGGAATCGTTGGTTAACATGAGGCAGATGCTCCTTGATAATTTTCGTATCGAACTGCGTAAGGCCTCTAACCCATGTTTGCTTGTATCAATGGTCCGCTCTAGCTTATACACGGTGGTGCACGAAGCGGACAGATTGGCCAAGGCGTTGCAGCCATATGGCGGCAGAGAAGGGGCATCGCGACGCATATAATGCTACTCGTGTGGGAACTTCGGCCACGGGGCAAGCACGTACAACGTACGACCACGAGCAGGACATCCGTGGAAAGGGGGGACCCTCTCAATTTCCAAAAAAAACGGGCAAGATGTCGCCCGCTGTCAGTGAATTCGGAATCGAGTGCCCCCTCCTCCACGCATACACTTTCCCCCTCTCCTACAGGAAATAGCGAGGGTGGAACGCAATACCCCACACCCAATACTTACCATGGCCCAAAGAAACCGACAGTCTGCAGGGTTGGCGATGTCCGTCAACGATGCTCGACTGTGGTACGGCGAATCACCAGTTTGTCCGATTTGGGCAAGTTATATGCAGAAGGCGAACGC
>JASANV010001442.1:0-57242 GCA_030849715.1 Trypanosoma mega | reverse complement strand
CAGTTAAACCACTCACATCGGTAATACTCCCGTTTTTAGATATACTTATACTACGCAAACTTTTTGTCATACACAACTGGCTAACAATGCCATCTGCCAACACTGTGCTTGTGAGATTTACAAAACGGAGCCGTGGTAATTCGTGCAAGTGTTCCATGGATACAATTGCTCTGCAATTATTTAAATGGAGGACTTCAAGTGTTGTTACAAACGGCAAGGGTGACATGTCTGTTAACTGTTTGCAGTATCCCAAGTCCAAGATAACCAGATTCTTATTTTTTCCAAGTTTTTTTTTATGTCTCCATCCATGATTGCAGTTTTGCGTAAATTGAGTACACGCAGTTTCGGCAGTGCCTCAAGGGATCCGAGGTTTGAAACACTTTCGCAATTTGTAAGAAGGAGTGTTTCAAGTGTTTTTATAGAAGATAGTGGTGTGATATTTTTTAGTTCTTCACAATTTTGTAGATGAATCCGTACAAGACTGCAGCTGTTTTGTAATTCTTGTAATGAATCATCTGCGATTGATGTGCCGCTTAAATCAAGCACACGCAGTTTCGGCAGTGTGCCAAGTGGCCCGCAAAGTGAGACACTTGTGCAATTTTTTAGATATAGTGTCTCAAGTGTTTTTATAGACGCAANTGGGGTGACGTTAGTTAATTCTTCACAGTTATTTAAGTAAAGTTTCTCGAGGCTGGTTGCTTCGTGAAGATCATGCAAAGAATCATCCTGCATCGATGTACCGCTTAAATCAAGTAGACGCAAATTAGGAAGTTTCTCAATAAATCTTATACTTTTCAGCTTGGGGCATTTTTTTAGTATAAGCACTTCCAGTTTCTTCACGAACGCCAGTGATGAGACGTCAGTGAGCTCTTGGCACTCACTCAAATCAATGTAAGCCAAATTTTCATTTTGTCGGATGCATTTTACGTCTCCATCTGTCATAGAAGCTCCGCATAAATGAATCGCTCGCAATGTTTTCAGTCCCATCAGAGAATTTATATTTTTCAATTCTTGACAAAAAGACAAATTCAGTACACGCAGTGTTTGGATGGAATTGATGCTTTTTAGCCCATCATCGTCAATGCAACAGTTATTAATATGAAGCTTGTGAAGTCCCTTTTGCTTGAGAAGAGAAATGATTCCTGTTATTGCACCACAATTTTTTATTGATAAGCTTTTTATTTTAACGGACTCTGGAAGCAATTGCAAGTTGCATTCTTCGAGAAAGTCACAAATGGACACTTGGATTGGCTCATTGATTCCGCGGTACGGTGCAAGATCGCTCTCCCTGATGCTTCGACCAGTAAGAACAATATGTTTGGAAAACCAAGGATTATTCATTTCAGATAGCGATGATCTCTCTGTTTGACGTGTTACTTTCTCCCAGCTTCCATTGTGTGAAGTGTGTTCACTTGACGGAAGTGTAACTTGACTCGACATTAACCTTTCCAAAAATGGTAAATGTGTGTTGAACAAAATAAATGATGTAACTAAATGCAAAGTAAATAAAAAATTCCGAAACTTGTAGAGAAACTTTCCTTGATGTAAGAACAAGAATTTTTTTTCTTTTCGTTTTTGAACAAGAGAACTGACACGGAGGAGATAAAAAGTAGATTTTGCACGTATTAATGGACTTTTAACGCGGATTGAAATCATTAAAAAGGACAAGTGAAAATGAAAATAATACAGGGGGGGGGAAGGAAGGGAAGCAAGAAAAAAAAAAAAAAGCACCATTATTACACCAAAAAAGGGAACTTTACCATACGTTTTCTGCGGCCAACCACGTCACTATTTGATCGAAACTCAACATTCACGAATGCTTCAACCTGTTAAAGTCATCAACACATTCAACAAATAAACGAGAAAGATATAAACTATGGTAATACGATGAATGCTTTCGATTTTCGACTCTTTTTTCTTTTTAATTCCTAAACTGAAATTATGCCCCAATTTTAAGCAATGTATTCATTGTTCCTATGACGCTCCTTCGATCACAACGGAGAGAGCACAAGGAAAACCCCCTTCCCATGCAATTCGCCTATCCTTATAGAATATTTTTATTTGGCTGTGCAAAACTGTCCACCTTTATGATGCATACTGATACATATGAACATATATATATATATATATGCAAATCTAACTCGTAATGGGACTAATAACAAAGAACAAAAGACAAGGAAAATGATGCAGTAAATTAAACAACAATAATATCATCAAAGGACTCTTGAGGACTATGCAACAACAACAAAAACAAAAAAAAACATATTTTCCTTTGCTTTCGGGATTCTTTCAAAAATAAAAAGAAAAGTATATAAAGACAGCAATACATACATATAAGTTATCTTTTACAGAGGTAATTGTACTTCACAGAAGTTTCCTGAATGTTGCTATCCGTACACATAACCCGTTGAACTATGTACAAAGCTAGACAAGGATATGTGTCAATTTAGTACGTGTGTGATTTGCCAGCCCTTTTACACATCCGTCTCACTATAAATCATGTTATTTGAATGAATGTTCCTCCATTTCCAGTCTGTTAACATTAAGTAGAGGAAACGGAACGTTTGTGCATCAATGCTCTTTATGGTTAATAAAAGATTGTGGCGATTCACCTGATTATGATAACAATAAATTTTTTTTTAAAAAGGTGAGAAGAAATTTCGACTCAACTTACTTAATAATTTTTCCTCAAGAATTGATAGGGGTATGCATGTTGTTCATGCTTAAACACTCCGACCTCCGCCTATTGGTTCACCCCATCTTCCCTCGTGTTTTGTGTTCGCAAATATTCTTGCTCAAGGCAACAGAGGGTTTAGCCCCACCTCACTCAGTTCACATCATGGGAAATAAAAAGGAGATTCTACATTCAATAATTGAAACAACAGCAATGAAAAAAAACAAAAAGCCAAAAAACAATAACCGTAATAACGATAAAAGTTCCCGCATTCACCCTTGTTTTCCCCCTCTGCCTGCGCGAATATATTCTACACAATCGGAAACAATCTGTTTACAATTCAATAAGCATACTAAGGCTTAATAATATTTTTAAAAAGTAGCCAAAATAAATCAGCAACAGTTAAATATGCATATTTCTCTTTATTTCTTACGTATTTCCTTCTCTTTCATCTGGGCGGAAAACAGTCTCCCACACTCAATTACTTCTTTTTAAAATGAAAAGAATACACGTTATAGCATTTGCTATCTCACATTGTGCAGGAAGTGAAAAGAGAGCGAGGAAAAGCACCGGTTTCTGCGATTCTACTCGCAATAGCATTCCATTCGAGGTCAAAAAAGGAAGCTAAAGCCCTTAGCTCATCTTCAGTCCACGAATTCACTCGAAGTGTGCGGTATCCTGAAATCTTGCTAAGATCTCCACATTTGTTTTCCTCAAGTGAGACAAATACAATGGCCGCCATGTCGTCTAGAAGAAAGACGGAGTCGTGATCGGAGTAATCAAACATCAAGAGAGTACTTGGTACATCGTAAGTGTCACATAATTCCTCCAAACATTTTCTGTTATAGCGAAGCGCCTTCTTTGATGTCTTATCAAACAGAAACGCACTCCTACGGACAACGTAAAGTATATGGGTTATAGGAACAGCTTTCCCTTGGTGGGTGCGCTTAATATCTTTGCTTAGCAGTTGGTGAAGAAAGAAACCACTCAAAAAAGTTTTTCCAACTCCTGGTGGACCCGTAAGAATAAATTGACATCCCTTCCTGTCAAGCAAAAGTTCTTGTAGTGTCTTCCATAACTTTGCATTCTCCTTCCGAATACAGCAGAGTTGCTTCCCATCTGTATGATGCATGCCATTATCCATGGGCCAACGCATGTGTTGTAGCTCTAGAGCCCGCAAGACTTCATGTGCGGTCCATGTCGTCTCTCCTATATCCCACCCGTCCGGTTTCTTTTCTGGAACATTTACATCCCCTGTGTCATCCAAGGTCATCGACATCATGGTTGCGCCGAGTATCTCCTCATACAGTGGAGAAGCATCCCTTGTCGGAATCAACGAAAGTGGAGCCAAGACACGTTCAAGGGCTGCATTGAGGATACCATTGGTCATGTCACTCACAACATTCTTCGCATTAAAGCTGCCCCATTGCGAGAGTGAGGTCACACCTTTGGTTCTTAATAGTGCCGCCTCCGCCCGCCGTTGTCGAGCCTCGGCTCGGAGTAGGTGCGTGACCTCCAACTCCCTGTAAGCGTCCAGTTCCAAGACTTCCTTCACGAATTCAGAATCTGTAATGTAACGCTCAGGTCTTCTAATGAAAACCTCCATCTTTACGTTTTTTGAAACCGGGAATTGATCACTATCAAAGTGTCTTCGTAAAAAGTCAATTAACCAAATATCGGCGACTTTGGGTTCTATGATATTGGACATTAGAATTGGCTCAATTTGTGTATGCATCGTCCAGCTAGGCTGTTCTTCCACAATTTGAGGGTGTAATAAGGTGTTATCCTGTAAGACACCTAATCCTAATCCTCGCCCTCGTTTACCACGAGCCCTTTTGCGACTTTTTTCGCGCAATCTGGCACTAAGTGGGACAGCGGAGGGAAACATATCTTGAGGCATAATTCCACACGATGGCTTTCTTGAAATATCCAAAAGCAGTAAATAATAATAATAATAATAATAATATTTTTTTTTTCTTCTTCTTTCTTCCATTTGTTTGTTGGAGTAGTCGTTGTCATTTCATACGTGAAACGAATATGGACAACAAAACAAAGAGAAAAATTACAAAAAAAAATAATAATTTAAAAAGCAAAAAGAAGAAGAAAAAGAAGAAGAAGAAAATAATAATAATAATAAGATAACGAGCGAATAGCGAAGAGCAATGAAACAGAAGGAGAAAGATAAGGAGTGCAAACTATTGACGCACTAACCACAGGGTGAGACATGTATCCATACCTGTCTAACTGTTTGTCCTAGAGAGAAACAGACAAAGAAACAAACAAACAAAAAAGGGTTTACCATCTGCTCATCACATCACTTGCCTAAAGAGTTTTTCCACCTACTGCTAAAAATACTGGTGCCTGTCAACGCAACAGGACCCTCAACCATCCTACAATATAATCATAATAATAAAGAAGCAATTACCCATTCCTTCTGGTAAGCCGATTTTCTTTACTATTTCGTCTTTTTTCCTCTTTTTTGGTTCTTTCGTTCCTCTCATTCTGTCTCTTACTTGTATGGATTGTTATCATCCTCTGCCTGACGTTTCTTTGTCCAATATTTGGAGTACTTCTTCTGCGCTAGGCTATCTTGGAACGGCGGTCTGTATTCGGCCCAGGCTTGGTAGCGGATAAGCACCTCACCCCAAGTCAAGGCGCACTTATCCACCGGCGGCTCCTCCGCCTTGAGCGCTTTGGCCACACACACGCGATGCGCCAATTGCGCATTCTCGAGGTGCTTCTGAAGCGCCTCACTCGGTGTCATGCGTTTAATGGCTTCGTTAGAAACATCGTGAAAAGCGAATTCCGTGGACATATTGGTGGGAATGTTTTTACACTCCTTTACTTTGATAATTTCTCCTATTCTTTACTAACTACAAAACAAAACAAAAAAGGTTAAACATATAAAACAGCGTACATTGCAATGCAAACGACAATAATAATAATAATAAACACCGAAAAATAGCCTCAAACAGCACTTTTGCTGTTCAAAGAGTCACAGCAACAGCAGTTACTATGCGTTAATAATAATAATAACAATAATATATATATATATATATATAACTGTCTATGTGCGTAGGCCAACATATGTGTATGTCTCCTTCCGTTTATGTTCCCTTACTGAACTTCACACTCGTCTTCACTTGGCCGTGCGCGCGCCACTCTCGGCCGCGACGCGGACGTCCTCACTTTACCATTTTCCTCCCCCTCTCGTGTCGTCACGTTTGTTGCGGTGGATTGCGTCCCCTCCGCCCTTGATGCCGCAACCGACGAAGACGAAGAGGATGAGGAAGAAGCAACGGTCCCTTTCCTTCGCTTTGGTGCCGTTTTTCTTGTGCTGGCGTGTCGCGTGTCGAGCCATTTGGCGGCGGTGCGCGCGGCGAGGGTTTCGCATTGCCGCAATTCCTCACAAACGGCGCGCGCCAAAACCAACGCGTCCGCCCCGACCGCTCGTTCACGCGCCTCTTCGTGTGTCTCCGTGTTTCCGCGTGCGGCGGCCGCTAAGCAGCGCGCCTCGCACTCCCACGCCGGACGCGCGCAGTTCGCGGGGTGCGCCTCGCAGTGCTCCAACGCGCCAAACACGCGGGAGACAAACCCGGCGCCACGCAGCGCGGCGATGAGGACGTCGCGAAGGGACGCCTCCAACAATTCCGCGCGCCGCAACGCCAATCGCAGTTCGTCCCGCTCCGCGCAACACGAGGAATGGGCGTCAGGGGGGGGAGGGGAGGCGTGGGGGAGATAAAACACCGAACCGCCGGGAGAGGGACGAAAGATATTCGGCTGATCACGCCACATGACACGTTAAATGAATACGCCACCAATAATATATATATATATATATATCTGTTTAATGGAAATAACGTGAAGGGAATAATACACTACTTTCAGAAAGAGAGAGGTGAGGGGAGTGGCGTCACTCTTTTACTCCCTCTTTCTATTTTCCTCTCCTTCACACAGTGTGTACGTTGGATTTGGCTAACGCGACCTTCACACACGCGACGAAGCAAAGAAAGTAAGAAGAAGTGTAATACATGCACGCAAAAATGACAATGTAAATGAAATCCAAATAAAGTATATATATATACATATATATAAACATAGAGGAACAGTTAAAGGAGCTAATATACTCTCTTATTCCCCCTTCTCTCCCAGACGCAAACAGAGAAGGTCAAAAACAACAATAATAATAATTTCATTTTTGTTCAACCAAACGAAAAAAAACTTGTGATTTTCGACTTTTTTTTTTTCCCTTTCGCAGAAGAGAAACTCACACTGGGCAGACCAAAAAACTGCTCATCTCTATATAAATAATATATTTTTATATTTAGTATGTTGCACCAATATCTCTTGTTTTTGTCAACTATTGAACTTTTGTTTCCGTTTCTTTTTATTTGTGTTTCTTCAATTCTTTTTTTTTTAATTTTAATCTCTTGTGTTGATTCTCTCTCTGTGTGTGAGTGCCTCGTTTTAATTGATTGCTTCTTTATTATATATCATGATCCACTTCTTCTTTTTTGCTTTCTTTTCTTCGCTTTATAAATTTCTTTTTATTACACTTTCATGTTGTATGCGTCCACGTCATGATCATTGTATCCTTCTTTATTTCGTTCTGCCACTCGTTTTATATATGTATATATATATACATACATTGTCCACATTTTTTGGAAAACAAAAAGTAACACAAACTTGTGTGTTATTGTGATGTTTCCAATGATTGAACTCACTGTTTTTTTTCGTTTTTTTTCGTATTGTTGCTGTGTATTATTTCCTTCACACTATGCATTTGATTTTCACGTGCCTTGTACGATCCTTAATTCCTTCTTGTTTTTTTCTTTCCTTTTTTTTGTCGTTGAGGTTGATACAGGTTGGGAGATTACATATAGAGTCCGCCACTTTCTCTTTCCTAAGAGGATTCGTTTTTTTTTCTTTTTCTTTTTTTGCTGTTGTAATCTTTTTGTTGTTTCTTTTCGTTTGTACACAGAAAAAGTGCAGCATCCGTGTGGATGATAATAGCATGCAGGTTTTTTATAGGTTTTATATTTTTCTTTCCTCATTGGGTTTTGTTTTTTGTTGTTGTTGTTTGTCTGTTTATTTCATGTACGCACACTTGCAAAGCACGGAGTGAACTTTTTACTCCATTTCTCCTTCTTTTCCTCCCTCCTTCCCACCCCCTGTAGTCTCATTCCTTTTCCACAACTCGTGCTCCCTACATACATACATACATGTATACACATATACAAGTAAATATATATATATATATATATATATATATTGTTTTGCAGTGTTCGTGGGTTTTCCTGAGTTTATTTTTTTGTGCATGGGGTTGTCGATGGCTGTGTGCTCTTTTTTGGGTTGAAGACGTGACCGCCCCATGTCGGGACGGTCGGCCGCACCGGCGGAGTGGCGAGCAGCCGGCGCGAGTTCTCCGCCGTCCAACAGGTGGGAATGGGGTGCTCCATCTTCTTCGTCGCCCGCTGCCGCGTCTCGATGGAGGAGTCGTTGCTGAGGCCCGTCTCGCTCTGCCCCGCGCCGGCCGGCGACGGCAGCTCGAGCAGCGGCAGCCGCTCCGACCCGAGCGAGAACTCCGAGGCGGCCAACTCCGGCGACGGCGACGGCGCGTCCGCCGCGTCGGCCCGATAGCGCCGCACGTACGCGCGCCATGAGGTGTCCTCCGCGTCCCCCGCGTCGTCCTTGGAGCGGCGCGCCGCCCGCATGCGCGCGGTGGTGGCGGCGAAGGCGGAGAGCGTCGCCGCCCGCACGGACTGCGCGAGGTCGAGGACGCAGAGCTTCACCGTCCCGTGCAGCGGGACGTGGGCGAAGGGGCGGTAGTGCCGCCGGGACGACTCGTCCTGCGCGAGGGTGAGGATCTCCTCCACCGGCGCGCGCACCGTTTGCGGCAGCGGCGCCCCCCGCCCCTCCGCGTCGTGGCGGATCATCTTGAAGGTGACGGCGTGCAGAAAGAACGGCTGTCCGCCCGACTCCGCGTACATCTCGCACGCCTCCGCCTCGCCGGGGTGCGGCGCGAGGGGGGGCGAGGCGGCGGCGTGCGGGACGGGGGCGCTCGGCCCCCCGCGCAGAACGCTGTCGAGGGCGGCGGAGAGAAAGCGCGCGGCGTCGTCGTCGGCGCGGGTGTGGGGGCGGGCGGACTGCGCGAGGCGGTCCAAAGCGCGCGCCGCGTCTTCGGCGTCCGTTTGGCGAAGCGCCGCCTCGTGCGATGCCGTCGACCACACGTAGCGGCTGAAGAGCGCCGACGGGTCGCCGTACGACGGGAGCGGAAGCGCCGCGTCCGAGTGGTCGGCGCGCCAATACGCGTCGTCGTGCCGGAGGAGAATGGCGGATTGGCCCAGTCGGCGCAAAAGGGTGAA
This sequence comes from Trypanosoma mega, assembly GCA_030849715.1. NCBI lineage: Eukaryota > Euglenozoa > Kinetoplastea > Trypanosomatida > Trypanosomatidae > Trypanosoma > Trypanosoma mega. The sequence goes on along the minus strand of JASANV010001442.1, from coordinate 48,203 downwards.
GGAGGCGACCGCCCCGACGCGCGGCGCCTCCACCTCGCGCAGCACGCACGGCCGCAGCAGACTCGGCGCGACGAAGTTCTGACAGACCGGACACGTCCGCTGCCGCCCTTCTGCCCGCCGCACCGCGAGGTGCTGCAGCATGCACGGGAGGCAGAAGGTGTGCCCGCAGTCCGTGATGCGCGGCATCAGCGGCGGCTCGAGGCAAATCGGGCACTGAAACTCCGCCGACGTCGTCCGCACCACGACGGCCGTCACCGCATCCCACGGCGGCGCCGCGTCGCTCGAGAGGAGCGCCTCCACCAAACGCCGCTGCCCCTGCGGGAGGACAGCCTGCGCACGCATCTCCTGCACATCGCGGCGAAGAACAAACTGAAAGTTTTGAAGCATAAAAACACGCTTTAGCCCAACCGCGTCTACATGGCGGGAGGCAGGGAAGGGGCGGCGAAAGGAACCGGGGGAATCCCCGCCGGGCCGTTTGTACTGGAAATTGTCCATATCCTTCGCCACCACACCACGTCCGCCTTTGCGGTGCTTCGGCATTCTCCAAAGTTCAATATCTAATAATAGGAAAGTCAACGCAGAAAAGAGTAACAAAAACAAAGGAAAACGACACCAAACAAAAAAAAAAAAACCTCAACGAGCCACAAAAATAACTCTAGGTTTTTTCGTTTTTTTTTCTTTGCTTCTTTGTTTGCTCTTTACAACTCACTAAAAAAAAAAAGAGACCAATTCACAAATTAAAACACACACAAACAGTCAGAACCCTAAAAGTAAATCGTCGCACACTGTGGGGAGACAATGACTCTAAAAAAGATATATATATATATATTTGCTATTTGCTTGGTCCTTTCTTGACCCCTTTTTACCCTGTTCTTTTCTTTACCCTCCTTTTCCTCTTTACTGTTTCACTTTGAAACAGAAAGGCGATCCACGAAACGTGGGAAACGTTTCCCAGAGGCCAAGGGCAGACCGCTAAAAATAAAAATAAATTACGAACACCAAGCAAGAAAAAAAAAAAGAAGCTAACCTATTTTATTGCGCACAGATACCAAATTCTTCACGCTTCCCTCTTCCAATAGTCTATGCGTACAGGATGAGAGTCGGCGATCCGACTAACAGGACAAAAAAAGAAAGGGAGAAGGAACAAAAAATAATAATAATGGAAACCATCATAATAATTGATGTATAGCGTCCACAAATACGAAAAAGCAAGAAACACAAACACAGTAGTAATGCCATCAGAAACAACAACATCATCATACACGTATGCATGAACAAACAAAACAAGGAAATGTGAAGCAAAACAAAGTCACACACATACAAAAAAAAAGGGAAACCTCCACATCCGAATTCATCCCTTTCGTTCACGCAAAGCAGAAGTCCCTCGCTACCCGCTCGCGCGCATCGCTGGGACGTGAACGAGAAAGTACGTTCCCGCGAGGACAGCCCTCCCGCTCTGTCGCATTTCCAGTCGGAGCGCGAGACAACGCGGCCGACAGCCGTTTCCAAAGAGCGGCAGTCCAATGCGATGGCGCCATGGCGGCAAGTGGTACGCCGCAAACACGCGCGGCGCGGCGGTGACGAGTTCGACCCTCCCGCTGCGATCCCACTCCCCGTGCGTGAGGGATTGCTGCGCCGCGATCGCCCACTCCCCGCCGGCCGCCGCCTCCGCCCCCAACGCGGCGCCAAACGCGGTGACGCATCGGTCCACAGACCACGGCGGAACGACCGCGTCGGCGAACTGCACGTGCTGCGCCACGGACCCATCCCGCAGACTCCGCCGCCGCCCAATCCATCGAAACCCCCCGCCCCCCTCCCACTCAACGTACGCGTGCGGCGCGGCGCCGTCGAGGTGCGCCAAAGAGGACGAGGCGCGCGCGTCCGTTAAGTGCAGCGCAGCGATCGGGCGGGACGTGCGGTCGAACAGGGCGAGGCGCACGTCGCGTTCGGCGCGATGGGCGGAGGGGATGAGCTCCACCGCCGCGTGGGTCGGGTGCGGCGCGGCGGTTGGGGCGTAGGCGGTGTAGTACTGCGCACGCAACGCGCCAACGGCACGCCAAATGTGTTCCATCGGGGCGTGTTGCTGTCGGACGTGACTCCCACGCACCGCCCGCGGCGTCGTCGCGAACTCCGCGAGACTGTGAAGAAGTGCGTGGAAGTACACCGCCGGCACCCCGCCCCGGTGAAAGGGGAGTTGCTGGAATGGGAGGAGGGAGGGCTGAAAGTGGAAATGCACGGAAAGGGCGGGGCCGGAAAGGGTTTGGTACGGTTGCGCCGCGCTCACGAGAAGTCGCCAGGAGGACTCCATGGCCGTCTCACGCAAAGGGGTAATGGAACGCATTTGTTTGTGTGTCGATCTCAACAAACAAAAGCTCCTCTACACACCTTACACACCAAACTTCATGCACATGTATATGTATGTGTATACATGTGTGTTACGCAACAACAAAAAAAAAATCCAACCATAACAAGTAGCAATAAAGAAAAGGAAAAGAAAAGTACGTGCTGAGAATCATTGTTGCATATCATAAAAGGTTGAGAACAGCCAAAAAAGAAAAATGTATATATATATATATATATATATATAAAGGTACACTTATTAATGTACAAAACACTATTTTGTCATTTTTTTTTTCGCACTTGTTGTTCCTTTTTTTTTTCTTCCTTCGCCCTTTGTACACCTCTTTTCGCTATTGTACTCTTTGCTTCTTTACATTTTATCCGTTTAGTGTGACAAGGAATTGGAGCAAAAAGTAAAAAGGTAAAAAAAAGAAAATTGACTGTGATTAGTTTGTTCTCTCGTGGAAAAAGCATGCTACGGAAGTGGATAAAGCAAACCATACACTTGTGAAATAGAAACGAAAGCAAATCACAGGAAACCTAAGAAAAAAAAAAAACGGAGTGACGAAACATGGAAAACAATGAAACAAGCAAAAAAAAAAGATAAGATAAACGTTTGTGAGAACATGTTTGAACAACATATACATATATATATATATATACATGTATATATGTGTTGTGACATTCGCTATTTCCTCCCCCACCACCACCATGCATTGCTTCCCTTTTGAAATTTTCTTTTCGATCACCGAAAGAAAAAAACCATTATCGAAAAAAGGAAAGAGAAACTGAAGAAAAAAAAAAAGGGTCCTGCGCAAAGTATAGCTTAGAGCAACTCAATGAAAGCGAAATTTCATTCGCACAAGAAATCGTATTCTGCATTGAGCCACGTCATAAATAATGTGTTCCGGGTACACGAGGGATGTTTTCATGGCATTGTCCTCCATCATCTTTCCTTTTGGCCAGAGAACACCATCCACCACCTCGTTCCCACTTGGGTCGGGGTACAATCTCCCCACACCTTTAGTCGAGTGCCATCCTTTTTCTGGCCTTTCCATGTATTGCGCATTGGTGTACTCCCGTTGCTTTCCCAATGCGGCCTCACAGAGAAGCATAAGACCCGCGCCGGAATCTCTGCTGGGGTGACAGTAATTCGCCGACTTGGAACAGACATCGGCAAAGTAAACCCCTTTACCAAACATATACCCCGTAGCGGGTGCCTCCGGTGGGGCAATACGAAGTCCTTGGGAGAGAATACCCATAAAGTTTGTCAAACGACTTCCGTGCCAAAGCATTTGTCGGTTTTCGAGTTTTGTAAACTTATCGTACCGCTTCTCCTCACCCTCGCGCTCCACGCGGAACACCTCCTCGACCGTGACGCTACACGAGGTGTGCGTGCGTCCCTGCGTGTTTCGGGCATACTCGACAATGCGTGCGTAGTCGGAGTGGCTGCTGGGTAGGGGCTCCAATTTGCAGTAGAGGCTGTCGTACGCGCTGTCGAGCGGGTTGATTGGGTTTGACTGCGGCATTTCGAGAAGGCGCGCGGCGATCTCCAACTCGCCCAACGTCTCGAGGAGATCCATCTTTTGCTTCAACATCACCACCGAGTTGATCAGCGGCGGTTTGCGAAAACCAAAGTCGTGTGGAATGAGTGTGTAGAAGAGGGCTGATTGCTCCTCCACATTGGGTTGTGGCTTCTTCAACTCGGTCTCCAACTCCTTGAGAATACCAAATGCCTTGAGGATTTGTGGTTTAGAGATCTTTCCGAGCGGCATGCGACGCGTATCGATCTCCAGCTCATGCATAGTGTGCGTCATCATGTCAATGGAGGTGATGAGCTTCATGAGGCCCTGAACCGCCTCGGGCAGCGCGGATGGGGGCACTTCGGGTTTCACACGCTTTGCTTTTTGATTATCCGTTTCATTCGCCTTGTCACCCTCGTTGCCATCGTTGGCGCCGTAGTCAATGTCCATCAGATAATAACGACCGGGCAGTTTTTCGAAATCCGACCGATCACTCCAATGATTCCCTGTCTTGTCGTGAAACTTCTTGCAAAAGGACGCAATGGCTTCATTTGTATCACGAAACGGCTCCAACTTCTTCTGTCCGGGGACACCAACGCGTCCCCAGCGAGTGAAGACGTAGCACCCATTACCACTATCCTCTTGAAGTAGTTGAATAATGTAAAATTTGTTGTTGTTAGCGCTTATGTTTGTCTGATTCAGGGTGCACTGATACACGTCACCATTGGCTTCATAAATGTGACATGAGTCCACCTTCCCAGAATGCTCATCCACCACCCCATGACCTTTTTTCAACAGTTTTTTTTGCACTCCTGCATCGGAGGTCGTGCCAGCCTGCCGAGATGCAGCGTTCAATGGTGGAGTCGTGGCTTTTGGAGCAGTAGTAGTCGTAGTCTTAGTAGCAGGTGAGGGTTGTGGTGTAGGCGAGGAAGCACTTTGGGAGGCCTTCTTGCCTTTTGGAGTTGGAGACATTTTCGTTTTCAGAGGTGGAGACTTTTTTGTGGATTTCGTTGCTGTTGCCTTCGCTGCCACGTTCTGTGATGGCTTGGGTGTCGCCTTTGGTGCTGCCTTTGGTGCTGCCTTTGGGCTTAGTTTTGGCATTGCCTTTGCTGTTGTCTTTGTGGTTTTCTTTGCCGTTGGTTTGGGGGTTGATTTCGGTATTACTTTGGCTTTAGTGCTCCCTGACGGTGTCCTTTGGGATGAAGGTATTGGCGCTGCCTTCACTTTCACTGTATTCGTTGATGATTTCTTTGCCGCGGCGTGTTTCGGAAGCATAACTGCGCTTGTGATGTTGCAAATAATGTCTTATCTGTGTTGCCTGGAAATTAATGCTAGTACAACTATATGGATATATGTCAATATGAAGCTGAATATAATCCTATCACACTTGCCTTTCCAAAAATCAAATAATAATAATAATAATAACAGAAAAATGTAAAGATAATAAAAATGTGCCAAAACCGTCAAAGAAAAGTTTCTTCCCGAGGCGAATCTCAGTCGGTATCGTTGTTGCGGTTATGTATACATATACATGTATGGATTGTGGCTCCTTTCACATAGTGTGCAGACACTAAACAAACAAAAAAAAAGAGCTAAATTAGAGAAATTCATAATAATAATAAAGAAGAATAGAACCACTGATGTGACTTGTTTTCTCGTTTCTTTGCTACCATCTACTCTTCACTATGTCAGGGATACATTACCCTCGTCTTTCATGATTCCGCTTTCTCGTTCCGTTCGAATTTGGTCAAGACCTAGAATGAACACCAAAAAAAAAAAAACAATAACCATTATCGTATAGAGTAAATGAGCGCTAAAGATGTCCGGCGGCGTCTCTCCGTGTTTTCCCACCTTTTTTTTGTTATGTTTGTTTTGCTCTTCGTTTCATTTCTGTATTTTTTTTTCTTTTCTATTCTTTTTTTTTTGTTTGTTTCTCATAATATATATATATATATTAATATATTTCTGTTGCTTCTTGGTTTCACCTTTTGCCCTCAGATTTTTTTTTCTCTCATTTGTTTGTTTATTTCTGTACATACGTGTTCTCTTTACTTTCAAATAGTTTGTAGAGGCAAATGTGTGCATATAAATATACGTGTGTAGCTCGATCCATCCCCAACGAATGGGGTTATTGCTACACAACTTCCTTTTTGTATGTTTTTTTTTTTTTTGCTTGGATGTTGTTGCATTCATTCTACGTCTCTCCCTCTCTCTCTCTCTATATATATATATATGCGACTCAACTTTTCCAGATCCCACAAGTGTTGTCTTTGGATCCGGTCAGTATAGTGTCACCTTCGTAGTTAAACGCGCACGAGAAGATCTCATCGTTGTGTCCTGTTAGTGTTTGAAGTGTTTGTCCCGTCTTCACACTCCACACCCGGCACGTCTTGTCGTTTGCGGCGGATATAATCTTTGTTCCTTGTGGGTTAAACTGCACCTTTGATATCTCCCCCTCGTGCCCGAGGAGGCTTGCGATGCAGTTGCACGTCTCCGTCTCATACACACGCGCCGTGGCGTCGGCGCTGGCCGTTACAATCATGGAACCGGTTGTGCTGAAAGCCACGTCTAATATCTCATCCGTATGGCCACGCAGCGTGGAAATGCACTGTCCGGAGCTAACATCCCACACCTTACAGGTGCGATCGATACATCCTGTTATGCACTGATTTCCTGAGTAGTTAAACTGCGTGGAGGAGATCTCTGCGCGGTGGGAGCTCATGGTGTGCACACACCGTCCAGTTCGCACATCCCAAAGTTTCGCTGTCGTATCAAAACTTCCTGTGAGAATGAGGTCTCCGTATGTGTTAAAATTCAGAGACACGATTTCAGCGGTGTGCCCAAGTAGAGTGTGGGTTTCCTTCCCCATCTCTACATCCCACACCTTGGCTGTGTAGTCCATGGAACCAGACGAGAGGTGTGTGCTTTGGGGGTTAAAACTCATACATACAATCTCCGCCATGTGGCCAGCCAGTGTGTGATAACAGTGCCCGGTTGCGGCGTCCCATATTTTGCATGTTTTATCAAAACTTCCCGTTGCCACACGATTTCCATAGGGATTATTAAAAGATACGGAGTACACAACATTACGATGACCCTCCAGCGAGACCACCTCACTTCCCGTGGCGGTGTCCCACACCTTGCAGGTGCGATCGTAACTGCCTGTGATGAAAGAGTCGCCACCCTTATTAAACGCACAATTCGTCAAGGGTAACATGTGCGCTCGGAGTGTCTTAAATAAGTAAAACGTTTGCTTTTCATTATACCCCGGTTTGAGCTTCTCAACGAGGCGCTGCAAGTAGGTAATGAGCTGCGCCGTGTACTTCTCCGAGAGAAGCGGTTCCTCCCGCACGATTTCCACCGCGAGACGCTCAAGGTTTGTCTGCGGCGTCAGTGTGAGGAGGTCTATGGTCTTTTCCCCTTTCTCTCCGGCGGACGTTTCGTACTCGAGTGTGATCCCGGGGGGATAGTACCGCAGAAGGAAGGACCGCAGTCGCATGCGTCGTCGTCCTCACACAAAGCGGAAAGGAGATTTGAAGTTATAAATATCTACCCTCCTAATTTGAGGTATTAAAAAGAGGGAATGGGGGGGGGGGGAAATGAAGATATCAAAAAGAAAAGAAATAGAAGATTTATGTATATATATATATATATATATATGTTTTTTTTTCTTTCTCTTTCCATAGTCATACAAGCGGTAAACTTGGAAAAAATAAAACTGCAAAAAACAGATCTGTACCATGATTGTTACGTTTTTAGAGATGAATTTGTTGCAAATTTTTTCGTCTTTGTTCTGTCACTAATAAAACTGCACTACAATAACGGAGAAGATAAAATGAAATGAAAATACAAACACACAAAAACATACACCAATATATATATATATATATAATAATAATTACAACTCCCACACGGTAAAACTGTAGCGATAAATAGCGACTTATGGGGGAATTTTTTAACTCTTCGTTTCCGTTGGTCGTCTTCATTGTCGTCTTTGGTCGCTCTTTTCCCACCTCCCTTTTTCTTTTATATATGTACGCGTGTTACCTCATTCCTTTGTTGACCATTTCTATTAGGGCTTCCTGACAGCCTTGTCCATGCCTCCTCGCGTAGGGTTAGATTCTCCTCGACCACAGCGACGACTTGCGCGCGCAGTTCCGTTACTGTGTGGCGCAATTGGTGTGCGTTGCGTCGCTCCGCTGCTAAGAGCAGACACCACTGCTCCCGCTCTCCCGCCCAGCCCCGACGCTCGGCGCGGAGGGCTTCCCGAAAGCTTTCCCGTTCCGACTCCATCGCCGCCATCCATTCGGCGTGCGGCGCGGTCTCCTCCTTGGCGTTGCATTCGGCCGGCGGCGCCGTCTCCCCGTCACGGCTCGCCCCAAACAAGTCGGAGGAGACCGCCGTGTTGTTCGTGTCGGTGTGCGTCGCGCTGCTATGTCCGTCGTTGTCGGTGTCGTTGTCGTCGCTGTAATCCGCCCCGCCCACGCGCACGACGCACGCCGCCTCCATGGCGCCGTCCAACGGCCACGTCGGCGCTCCCCCCATTCCTCCGCTCGGCGGCGGCCAATTGGGGGAGGCGAGGCGCCCCACGCGCACAGCGGCGTCGGCGGCGCGGAACGGACGGGCGGCGGTCACTTCGCGCCCTCTCGGCACCGCCCCGACCGCCCCGAGCGGCCAATGCACGGCGCACCCAACCATTCGAGCAAAGCCGCGCGGCCGCTCGAGGCGCAACGCGGAGGTGTCTAACGGCGCCTCGACGCACTGCACCGCGAATCGCCCCCCACTCGCCGCCCGCAACGCACGTGCCATCCCGTCGGGGTCGGAGAGGTAAAACAGCATGTCATACGCGGAGGGAACGAGAAGCGACAAGTGCGGCGGCGAGGCGCAACAGACGAGGACCGACGCGACCGTGGAAAGCGCCACGCAGCGCTGAATCGCACCCGTCTCTACGCAAGAGTAGAGGTGCGTGGAGGTGACGACCACAATGCGACGCTGACGGCGGCCGCGGCGATTTACTTTGGTGACCTCCGCAAAGTGAAGAATGGGAACATCGCGGAGACAACGAAACGCACTCGTTAGGCTACGCGGGAGAATGGCAAAGTCAGCAGAGGACACATCCGTCATGACGGAAAACTATTTTTTTGTGTGTGTGTTTTGTTGTTATTGCTGTTTACTTGATTGTTGTTGTTTATAGGAATGTTTCTTGTTGGAGGGGTTTCCTAACTTTTTCTGTTGGACGTCGATACCCCACCACTCTTCATGTACAATTTATTTGGTAAATGATTACAGCATGAGGAGGGTACGTGAATATTGCGGCCACGGAAACATATGAAAACGGCGTGAATCATTAAAAGGAACAATAAACAAAAAAAAATGATTTTGGAAACCAAAAACAAAAACAAAAGGTAAAAAGAGATGTAACTGAGTGCAAAAAAAAGTCTTTTCGTTGTTTTTCTTGTTCTCTCTCCATAAATTTTGGTATTTCTCTGTTGGCTACTCTTTTTCAATTTTTTTTTTCTTGTTGTTGTTGCGTGGACCACAGAAAATCCACTATTTCCTTTTGGTCATCCTGAAAACTGTTTGGGTGTCAAAATGTACGGCATCAATGAAATGTCTTTGAAAAGACAAATCCGAATAAAATCCCCTTTTTTTGATTCTTCTTGTCGCACTCGCTTCATGGTGGATAGAGAGGACGAGAACAAAAGAGAGAGAGAGAAGAGGTGATCCTCTTTGATTTCATTTGAAAAAAAACCTTTACACAAACACACACATATACATATACATATACATATATATATAAGTGTATAAACATACGTGAAACCTTTTAGATAAACTCGTTTATTTGTTTGTTTGTGTGGCTTACTTTCATTTCGCCCCCAAATAAACCCCACACCTTCTCCTCTCTTCTCCCTTTTTTCTCCGTGTGTGTCCCCAAATGTCTCCCCGTCGCTTCTCTTTATGTGTGTGTTGGGACGAGTGCGGCCCCCGCGGTGAGGTTGAGGTCTATGTTTTCCAAATCCTCAATCGCCATCGCCACAATCTCCTCCACATCCCTATTCACGCGTCCCCCGTTTGGGTCCTTCACCTTTCCATATTTGATGTTTAACAACTGCAGCAGAACCTCCCGCCGCAGCTGATCCGGGTCGGCGACATAGTTTTGCAGATACGCCCCGCTTGTGTACTTTAGTATCTGCGTGATCTCGAGCGGGACGAGCCAATCGGCGGGGTAGTAATGTCGTGTTTGTTCCCAAAGGAGCGGAAGATCATCGTGCGCGGACTTTCCCTCCCGCATCAGCACCACGCGTTGGTGCAGCAGCGGCCAAGGCGGACGGCGGGGGTCATTCTTGCGGCGCTTCTCCGCCTCGAGTTCGTCGGGGAGTTCGAGCGGACCCGCCCTCTTCGTCTCCTTCACGCTGTACACGGAGAGAAAGGCAATGGAGGTGATGAAACTGAACAGAAAGAGAGATTTCGCCGTGTACGGCTCAATCGGTTGGTCATCGGTGCCAAAGAATTGCTTTGCACTCACCAAACGACGACACGTGCGACGAAACATATTCTGTTTTTTGTTTTTATGTTTCTATTTGTTATTTTTTTTTGTTGCTGTTGTTGCTGTTGTGAACCTCGATACAGCTGCATAGAGGTTGTTTTTTTGCGGGGGGAAAAAGAGGGGAAAACACATAGGCATATTTAAGAAGAGTACATACGCACATATATATATATATATATATATATATATATGTTCATAAAAAATAATAAAAAATGGAAAAGGAAAGACCAAAAATGGTAACGAAAACAAAAATATACTTTTATATTCTTGAAATTTTTCTTCAAGGCATATATATGAATATATATATATATATATATACTTTTTTTTTTTTACACAAGAAAGAATGAAAAAAGAAGAAATACGGAAACAAAGAAGAAGTAAAAAAAAAATTTGTCACACACAAAACACAAATCACACACACAAAAAAAAAACCTCATCTTCTCACACCTTATGGTTTTCATCTCTTTTTTTTTGTTTTTCTTCACTCTATCACCTTTTCTATTGATTTTTTTGTTTTTTCTTCAAAGATTTATCTTGTTTTTATTACCTTTTTTGCTTTTCGTTTGCAAACACACAATTCCGCAATTTTTATTCATTCAACACGGATTCTTTGCTCTTCTTCTCACTATCCTTTTTTATATCTTTTTGTCTTTGTTGTTATTGCTTTTTTGCGCTTCTTTTCTTCCTTCACATGGTATGTTTACATCATCTCCTTATCGGAATACACTCTACAAATACGAAAATAAACAAACAGAGGGAAAACATTTATCACTTCTCTTTTTGTTTGTTTGCTTGTTTCATCCTTATTTCTTTCTTTGCTCGTTGCTGTTGTCCTTTTAACGCACCATCCCCCCATTCTTTCGTCGCACCGGTGTGTGGCAGAGTGGGCAATTCTGGAATCGGTCCATCTCCACGTCAATAATGTAATGATGACAGACCCCGCACTTCCAAAAGTCCTCATCCGCGATGCTCCGTCCCGAGACGATGCACACCGTAAAGGGGTGTTGGCAGCGAACACAGGCGGAGGCCCATTCCTTATTGAACGCATCGCATTTGGGGCACTTCACGCGGTCCACGGAGATGTCCTCCGGTTTGTGTCGCGTAAAGATGGCGATGGCGAGATCCGCAAATCGCCGCCGCGGTTCCTTCAGACTCACTGTTGGGTATGTGAACTGCGCCGCCCCGTGTGCCCCCTTGGAGGGATTCGTTAATTGCAGGGCGGTTGTGGTCCCGTCCATGCGCGTCTGTCCTCCTCCTCCTCCGGCAGCGGCGGCGCGGATCGGCGCGGCGCTTCCCGTTCGGTTTGTGACGTCGAGGTCCATTGTCATGTCGATGAGTTGCAATTGGCCGAACCCAACGGCGGCGCCGCCCGTTTCCTCCGCGTGCGCGTCCATGGCCTCCGCGGCCTCGAGTCGCATAAAGGCTTTACTGCACAAGTTGAAGTTCTTCGCGAGGTACGCGGTGAGGGCGATGAGGCTGTAGCTGTCGACTGGACTGATGAGGTCATCGTACTCCATCAGCCGCATCGCGGCGTTGAGGGCGTAGACGAGGTTTCGTCGCAAAATGTGTTGCTGACAGAGAAGGAAGAAGTGAAACGCCTCCGCCCCGCGCCAGGCGGCGTCGATGGTGCGCTCCGCCGACATGTGCCCCTCCGCTGCGCCGCTCTCCGCCTGCAGGAGGGCGTCCACGGCGGAGGCGCCGTCCCGCCCAAGCGTCATGCGCTTCGCCCGGTACCGCTCGATCTCCATCGCGGAGAGGACGTAAAACTTCTTGGCGCGCAGCGGGTCGGTGCTCGCGGCGCGTTGGCCAAGCCGGGCGAGGAGCCGCGCCGCCTCATCATGACGGCCAGCCTTGCGAAAGAGCTCAATCGCATCGGTCAAGCGGTCCGACTCCATGAGGCGCGCCGCGCAACGGCTGAGAAGTGCCGCCACATCCGGCAGTCGGTGCTCCTCCGCGAGGGCCACTGCGCGGTCCCATTGGTGCAACTCCATGCAACTGTCCACCGCGAGACGAACCTCGCCGGCGGAGAGAAACGCACGTGACGCCTCGTCGCCGAGACCGACGGAGAGAAATTTACGGCCAACATCAATTAAAAGGTCCTTGTCATGCTCAATCGTCGGTAGCAGCTCGGAGAGCATCTCATAATCCTCTAGGAGGAAAAGGACATGCACCAACTTGCGGTATTGTCGGCATTGGGTGTAGTATTGAGCCGCCTTGGTCCATTTTTGACGATCCGCGTAGAAATCCCCAATGTTTTCCCACGCACGTGTCATCATGGACTCATCACCACCGCCTTCCTGTACAAGCTGGACAACGCGAAACCAGTCCCCGAGTTTGTAACGCAAATCCAGGGCGAGATCCTTACGGTCCATCTCCTTGTAAATACGCTCCGCCTCATCGAAGCGGTGGTAGTAGGCGTGCACCTCGGCCCGCTGCTTCTGAGGATCATCAAGGGTGCGTATGCGCTTCACAAACTGCACTGCCGGATAATCACGGCAGCGGATGACAGCCATTTCGGCATTCGCAAAGTCAAGATGTGAGAGGGCGTGCTCCGCGAGCAACTTCCACAGCGCCGGGTGTGGATGATTATCCACGTAGACGAATGCGTCATGCATCGAGACAGACTGTAGTACAGATCGTGCGTCTCGTAGGGCACGTGTCTCAAACTCTGTCACGTGCTCTTTGCGCGGACGCTCAGGGTCTTGCATAATCTCATCAATCTGTAACGCCTGTACCTTGTGTTCCCTGAAGGTGCAGAGATAGGCACTACTTTGTACCGGATCCTCAGGCTCCAGGGTGTGGAAGATGTACATACGTGACTTCTCCATCACGACAACGTAGTCCGGCTCATCCTCGGCCCATCGTAGACCCCAAACATCTTTACGTTCAAAGTCCGCCACAGGTGTGATCTTGCGTGGGACAAGTGAAAGGGCATTCTGGTCGAGTCTAAAGAGCTGCAACACACCAGTAAGGTCCACCACCGCGAGACATGTGGCGTCACAGTTCACCGCCATAAACTGCGCACGCATGGGGAGAATAAACTTACTGACAAGTTGCACAGGAACCATGCTATACATCTGCACCATTCCTGACTCGCGCGCCACAAAGAGGTAGTCCTCATTGAGGCAAATAGCACAACTAAGATCATTGGTGAGGGCTGTTCGTCCCGTGGTGAGGGACTCCGTATCGGGCCTCACAATGTCGTCAATGTGCATGAGTCGATCCTGTCGCCCAACACGACTCGCTTGCAGTGAAACAGGGTCTAACGAGTCCACCACCACAGAGGGATCACGGAACTGCCAAATGAATACATTTTCCTCCTCACACAACACGACATGGGAGGAGTTCATGGCATAGGTGAGCGGATCCATCTCCACTACACGAGACTCCACGGTACTGCCAATGGTATTTACGAGTTGAAGCAGACAGAAGTTTGTATTATCGGGTCGACTGACCACCACGCAGGCCCCTTTGCACGCGTCAAGATACAGTAACCCTGATACATGCCGCGTCGCCCGCTCGTTGGTGCGCATATTCCAAAACACCATCGTCTCCTCCGCTCGATCAGGACGGGTGTAGCAGTAAACGATGGTTTTGTTAAAGTACGCGTACTTGTAGCTTGGTCGCACATTGGCAAAGTAGAGTGACGAGTCGACGGCAATGGCGACGCGCAATCCGTCGCCTTCCCACGTCACACCGCCGCAATGTTTCCCCGCCACACGTAGTGAACGCAAATGTACCCCTTCCGCGCTGAAAAACTGCGCAATGATGACAGACCCGGTACTGTTCTCCGGTCCCGTTGGGGCCGATGTGACGCCGCAGATGGCAAGCGTCGTCCCCTGTGGATTCCACGCAATGCAGTCGACCGAAATCCCGGCGTCGGCGATGATGGGCTGCTCATCGCTCACCCCACGCATGAGTTGCAGTTTGCCCGTTGTGTACACAATCGCGAGGGCCGGCGGCGGGTCCTCACGCTCGGCCCACGCGGGATGCCACGCAATGCCGGCGAGCAGAACACCCTTTTCCTCGCAGGAAACACTCACTCGGCTCACCATATGTCCACTTGCGCTGTCATGCACCATCACCTCCCCTGCCTTGGTGCCGAAGAGAATGAAGCGATCGTCTGGGCTCCATGCGACTTTCATTAACTCTGTCTTGAGGTCGCGTCCCCACGCGCGATTTCCATCCACGCCACCAACAATGACGGCGCCGTCTTCGTAGACGATGCAGACCTTGGTGCCGTCCGTATTCCATGAAAGGTCCCGAACGGTGCTCTTGTTGCGATTGTTGATCATCTCCTCAAGCCACATGCCCTTATGCAGCATCCACACCACAATCTGTCCACTTTGGTCACTTGAGGTCAGTTTACGGTACTGGTGATTCCACGACACAACGGAGACATCCGCCTCGTGGCTCTCTAATGTTTGATTCATGGCAAGGCCTCCACTCTTTTGGCCACTGTTACTTTCCACTTTGAGGACCTTTAAAAGACCCCCCTTTCCACCACAAGCCAGCCAGCCTTGTTCCTCATTCCATGAAATGGACGTGATGAGTGTGCTGTTCGGTATAGCTACGCGTTTGCTAAAGTACACAAACATGATTCCTACACCACGTTGCTACTTTTTCTTTATACAAATATATGTATTTATATAAATATTTCTCTTTCGTTTGCTCGTTTCCTCTTGATGTTGTTGTTGGTGTACTTGTGAGAACTCTATATATGTATTGAATGTCGCGAATCCCTTTCGTCCCACGTTCTTTTTTTTTGTTTTGTTTTTCCTTCTTATTATTGACTCGGTAAATATTCCAATTACCTTCTTTTTGTTTTGTTTGTTCTGGTTTTTGTTGTTGTTGTTGTTGTTGTTGTTCTACACTAATTATACCCCCACTAGCCTTTGCCAAAAAAAAAAGTAAAGAAATGAGAAAAGAAAAGTAATTTTTCTTTACATGTTGACTCCATAATCATCACACAAACTCAGAAAAGCAAGTGAGTAAAGGATATTCCATACCTTTGTCAATGAACATGTCACACCTCAGTATTTACTGTCCGTACACGATATCACTTGTTTTGCTGTTGTTGCTGTTTTATTCACCTCTTTGATGAATGGTGAATGTGAGTGGGCTTGTAAATATGCATTGTCGCCTTCATAGTATTGATTCGGAAAAGGGGTCAATTTTGATCTATTCTGTTGAAGAAGAATAGAAACAAGGTGGGAGGAAGAATATAAGTAAAAAGAATAATGAAGTCACTTGTTGCACCTTCATGGAGGGAGCCACAATTAAAAAGGTCCTCAAATCCTATCATGTAGAAGTGAGAGAATGGAAGAAATGAAAACAAAAAGAAAAAAAAAAAGAAAAGAAATACACGTCTTCACATAAACACAAAGATATATATATATATATATATATATATATATATATACATATATCACTGTTGTTTTTTTTGTCTCAACTACAATTTGGCGAGCTCAACATCGGCGTATTTCTTATCGTCCACCGTTTTCGGTGTAAACCCCCTTTTCCGCAAATGTGCGTCGACCTCCTTCCAGTGATCGAAGGAGTGCACCTCCACCGTCACATGCACTGAGACGAGGGAGAGGTGCGAGACGAATGGGTTTTCCTGCACAATGTCCTTCACGGACGCCCCCGCCTCGCTGAGGCAGCGGGTGAACTTCGCGAGCCCCCCGACCCGGTCGGAGATGGCGCAGTCGAACTGCACCATTCGCCCGCTGTCATACAGCCCGCGGTTGATGATGCGTCCGAGGAGGGTCATGTCAATGTTTCCGCCTCCCAACACGACCACCACCCGCTTTCCCTCGAGCTCCGCGTCGAGCTGTCCGCTGAGAACGGCCGCCAAACCCGTCGCGCCCGCGCCATCGACGAGCATCTTCTCCTTCTCCAGCAAGTGCAGCACGGCGACGGCGATGGCGGACTCGGGAACGGTCACCACCGCGTCCGCGAATTGCCGCACCAGCTGAAAGGCGTTTGCGCCCACCTCGGACACGGCGAGTCCATCCGCGATCGTCCCGCCCGCGGCGACGGGTGTGTGCACGGGGCGCCCCTCCCGCAGCGCGCGCGTCATGCTCGGGCACTGCGCCGACTCGACGCCCCACACACGCACCGACGGACTCACCCGCTTCACGGCGAGCGCCAATCCCGCGAGGAGACCGCCACCGCCAACGGGCACCACCACCGCATCCACCGACGGCAGCTGATGGAGAATCTCCAACCCGCACGTTCCCGCGCCGCGAATGACGCACGGGTCGTCGTACCCATTCACATAACGCAACCCGCGCGATTCGGCTAAACCCATCGCGATGGATTTGGCCTCCGCAAAGTCGCACCCCTTGAGAAGGACCTCCGCCCCGAACTGACGACAGTTTTCGACCTTGTTAATCGGCGCGTTGGTCGGCATAACGACCACGACGGGAATGCGGAGTCGGCCGCCGTGATAGGCGAGAGCCTGCGCGTGGTTTCCGGCCGACGCGGCGATCACCCCGCAGGTGCGTTCCTCCGGCGAGAGGCAAAGAAGGGCGTTGAGGGCGCCGCGCTCCTTGTACGCGCCGGTGCGGCGGAGGTGTTCGCACTTGTAGAAGACACTCACCTTAGTGTTGGGCAGAGGACGGCCAGGGAGGAGAAGCGTCGGCGCCAGGTGCGGCGCGAGGCGGCGGCGGGCCAACTCAATCCCAAGCCACGGATCGGAATGCGTCAGGTTGGCAAAGGGCTCCGCCTCCGACGCATCCGCATCGACACGAGGCAATGTGGGGCTACCCGAGTTATCTGACACGGCACCGGGGAGGGTGGGGGAGGGAGAAAAACTCAACGGTGGCTCTCCCTGTAATTGTTGTACCTCACACATCACCTGCGTAGGAGAAAGAAAAGAAGAAGCCAAAATAATAAACACACATTTAATGAATGTGAACACGGAAATCATTAAATAGATATATGTGTATATATATAATATCAGAAAAACATAAACTATTCTAAAAAAGAGCCATGCAGCCACCACAACAGCGATGAGGGTTAACAAAATGAAAATAACACAGAATACCAGTAGTGAACAAATATAAAAGTAAAAAACCTCTCAAGCCCCTATCATCTTTTCTGGCCTTCTTACTCGTTGTTCTCGCAAATCCGCGGACACCAGTCATATTAATGTCAATCAAACATACAACGCATTTTCATAACTGTGCTCCACAAATCGAAAGAAAAAAATGATGTTTAGTCTTCACTATGCCCGCAGACATAAATGAGCGCCATCTCACTATTTCAGCGTGTGTTTTTGTGCATTTTATAAACACATAGAGCACGGTCGTAAAGAAACTGACAAGAATTGCCGTACCACTGCTCTTGTTTTCTCTTTAAGATAAAAAAAAAAATAATAATAATAATAATAGCAATAGTAACAGTAATAACAAAAAAATTGTTGTTATTGGTAGTGTTCTGCTATCATGTTAAGAAAATGCAGTCCATGGAGGAACTGTTAAGAAATCTTCTCATGAACGAATGAGAAGTACTTGTATAGATCAGTGCACCTGGTAAGGGAAAAGTAATTCCATACCACAATAAGTACTAAAGGCGTCAGAACAAAGACAATGCCACCAACTAAAATCACAATCCAACTCCATCATTGCCTGCCTATTCTCCCTATATGGCTCACAACGAAAAAAAAGTATGTACTTTCATCAACACCCAACACATGCGCAGAACGTGTCTTCACAGAGAAGAAAATCTCTTCATAATCTTTTAGTTGAATATACTGCACGCCTATTCTAACCCCTGTCATGGCGTGATTCACATCCATTGTAACACATCCATGAGTCTTTGCATTCCTTGCAGGGCAACGCGATGTCGCTCGTGTTACACATATCACAACCGGACACACAGACCACGCGGTATCTCCACCAATAAGTTGCAGTGATACGTGTGTAGAATGATGGAACCATTGGCGCACACGGTATGATTCATGTACGAGGGATATGAGCATATGTGCTGTGGTGTATGTTCCCGCTGACACACCCGCAACATCCATGCAGAGCGCGTCATATCCTCCGTAGCGTCCTGTCAGAGAGGCGTCTGGGATGTACTTTTTTCCCCCCATTCTTCCACGCCATCAAACACCATTGGGTTGGAAACTGTATTATACCCATTAAACATGTAAAGACAACGCTTAAATGGGCACAAGACGAGAAAGATGGAACAACACAACTCACCTTCATATAGATGTCCGTTGAAGAAGGTCAACGACATCTACCCTTGTTTGGAGAGACCCCATAAGTCATCCAATAGTTTTGTATAACAGGAATGAACAGGTTGATCTTGCCTCATGCTATATATAGTTGTCAACTCGGTTTTTACCACGCAGATGTTATACTCTCCTGGCTTTGAAAGAAAGGAGTAGGACAATGGAGAGCATAGACCTGAGTGACACAACGTCACCGCACAAAAAGACCTCATGCTTGGATTAACGAGGACGGTGTCAACCCCATCCCTTTCATTTCTTGTTTTTAGATAGTTTCTCTCTAAAACGGTGTGTAAACCATAAAAATTGCCTCCATGGAGAAAGTATTTGATATGGCATTTGTTGTCTCCTGTGTTGTGTCCATTACCGCAATTAGCACCGATACCATCCGGTGCATCCCAACCGCTAAATAGGTGAAACCCACGGTATGATCGGATTCCTTACGCGATACATCCTCAAAGGGAGAAAAATTACCATTGGATATGTACTCTATTTTCCATTCTCCCAGATTCAACCAATCCAATCTAAATGCGAGACGGTACGTGTACAATGTCTCGACATCCATAACTGGAATATCTAGCAGAGAATTTTCTATTTGTACAAAACTCCACTGTATAGGATTAAATTGTTAGACATAAGGCATCCGTAGCAGATGGCACCTACAGGAGCCACAAACAAAACGAGAACACAGTCGACAAGGTGGAAATATTCAAGTTTAGTGCACAATGGCTAAAATGGAGCGGAGGATTGTTACTAATACGAACACTAAGGAAACGAATCACCGCCAATTTACTTTGTATGCCTCAAAAACGTACAAAAAGAGGAAGGGCGTGCAGTCTACTACTACAACTATGCATTCATTGGGGGAAAAAATCTATAATAACCCGCAGTAAAGTAAGAAACGAAAAAAAAAAACAGCATTAAAAATAAAAGAAACAACGATGTAAGAAAAAAAAAAGTTGAGATACCGTTTTACAATTGCATACACATGTACTACAGAGGAAACAGCAAGCAGAACAAAAAGCAAACCAAAAAAAAAACCAGTGAAAAGCTGTACTTTATCGAAAAATGAAAATCACACAAACACACATATACACACAACGAACAGAAATAAATGATACCCAATGATATACACAGAAGAAGACGACAGCATAGCAAAAATCAGGAAAAAAAAATACGCAAGGTTCATTCATCATGCATATGAATGAGCAAAGATATAAACGACAACGTGTCACGTTCCGGCAAGACACACTCTCACAAAATCATATATGTATATAATATATACATATACATATATATATATATATATATGTATATATCATTCAGTGTTTTGGGTTGTCAAGCACGCCTTTGCTTCCTTTCCAACGCATTGGCAACACTTGTATCCCCACGCCCACGCTTTTCGATCAAAATAACTACCATACACGCAGGGATGGCCATTTCGTGTAGCGTCAGCCCATCGTGTCGGTGCCATTTGCGACGCATTTTGCTCCGCGTCTTCCCTCTTCCCTGTTGTTGTTGCTGTTGTGGCGGCGGCAAAGGCCTCTTTCATCTTCTCCACTCCCTCCGTTGTTGCAGGGGCGGAGGCGCCGTAGAGCGAGCGCACCAGCTTCTCCTGCGCCACGGACGCCTTATCCGGTTTGGGGACATTTGCCTTTATGCCCTCCGCCGCCTCCTGCTGCCTCCGCGCCGCAGTTTGCAATTGCTTGTCGAGTTTAAAGTCCACAATCGACGCGGAATCCCCTTTCAGAAAGCGGTGTTGCATTTCCAGATACACGTAGTAGTCCCCTGATCGATAGCGCTCCAGATCCCCTTGAAAGGTACGTGTTGGGTCCGCCGCGTTTGGGTTTCCGCGCATGGAACCCGTCTTTGGGTCAAAGAAAGAGCCGCCGTCGTCGAGATTGTGTAAATACTTTGGCAATTCCTTAATGGCGGTGCCGCCGCCCGTGACGGCGGTGCGCTGTGCGAAGGGATCCGCCAAACGCGTCCGTTTCGTCATTGGTTCGCCATCACCGGTTTGGTTTGGGAGCACTTCGCTGCTGTGCGCGGACTTTGCCGCTTTCCCCGCATCGTCCCCCCCCTCCGTCGCGTCCGGCGCGGCCATTTGGAGGAGATCGACACCGGCGCCGGTGACGTACCGATCGCGTTTCTGCGCGTAATTCTTCTCCGCCCGCGTCACCTCCAAATCGACGCCCGTCACTTTCCCCGAGTGCACCGCCCCCACACGCCGACGCGGTTTGTAACACGCCGTCGTTTGGTGTGTGCGGGATCCGCAATTCGCGCACGCCCCCGCCACAAAGTTTTTTGCCTTTCCAACAACCACTGTGCGGTCCTCACTGTCCTGCAGGCGATCCATCGCCTCATTGGTGCGGTGCCGTTGGTGCTCGAGCGTGCTGCCCGAGACGCCGTAGTACCACGGCGCCTGCGCAATGAATTGCGGCACGTTTGGGCTAATCTCATTTCCAGAGACGGCGTCCACGGCGAGGGGGGCGAGGCCGAATTTGCGCTTCTCCTCCAACTCGCGTTTCTGGCGGAGACGCTGGCGAACAGTGAGGCCGTCGGACTCCGACTCCGCCTCCTTCTTATTGTTTAACATGGAAAGAAGTAATGCTAAAGTAAATGGAAAGTAACAAAAAAAAAAAGAGAGTACAAGTGAGAAATGAAAAGTGTATATTTTTTGTTGTTGCCGTTGTTTGTGTGTGTGTTAAAGTGAAAACAAAAGGAAATCCAAAAGGGACTCGTCAAGTAGACGAGCAAAACGTCATTCGAGGAAGTGAAGAAAAAAAACAAAGTCAAACAATGACAAGAAAAAAGAAAAAGAAAAAAGCGAAGATACTAAAAATACTTTTTCTTCATTGCAAAAAAAAAGGTTAAATTGTAATGATTGAAAGGAAAATTTTACTTTTTTTCTTCTGCTTACTTTAATTTCTCTCTCATTCTCGTTGCTGCCGTACGCACTTCGTTTCTCTTTTTACCACTCTTTCATTCTTTCCTTTTTCGTCTCCTCTTTTCTCTCCTTGTCTTTCAAATGGTTTTCTTCTTTAATTCCTTTTTTGTTTTACACAGTAGAAGAAACAACAAAAAACTACTTTTTTCTTTTTTTTTCTGGAGGGGGGGTGCGTGACTTTAGATTCTCCTCACTTTCTTTTTTTTTTCATCTTTGCTAATGTTGGTTCCCCCATTGTCTTTGTTTGTTTCCTTTTCCAATTTTTCCTTTTTTTTTTCTCTTCATTCTGTGAGTATTTGACAAAAGCCGTAGGTGTATAAGAGTGACTGAGTAAGTGAGAAAAGGTTGATATTCTCATAAATATGTAAGTAAAAAACATATTTTTTTTTTTTTTCATGTTGTTGTTGTTGTTGTTTGACACACACTTCTCCACACCTCACATTTGTGGGGTTTGTCCTCGCGAGATGTATAATTGATAAAGCGGCGGACACACATTCGCACCGTAAATATCAAATATCTCCTCAATCTCCTCACTTCCCGTTGGGTCGGAGAAGAAATCGTAGTGCAGCGCGAGACATCTGTTAAGCACCGGGGCGAGAATCTTCGGGTCTCGTATTTGGAACTTTGCGAGGGACCACAGCAGTCGCCGCGCCTCCCCGGCGTCGAGGTGTCGGCACACGTACACACTCCGCTCCGACAGCGCCACCGCCATGTCTTGTTGCAGAAAGTTTGTCCGCGCAAACGCGTGGGCGGTGTTCACGAGGCCCATGGCATCAAACTGGTCAGCAATCGCCGCGGCGTGGGAGGCGAGGCGTTTAAAGAGCTCCTCATCTTTTAACCCAAAGTGCGCTAACGCCGTCACCGTCTTGGCGATGTCTCGCGCGTCGTGATCTTGCACCACCGCCAACGCGCGCTCCGCCAAGTTGTCGAAGAGCTCGGGATTGTTAATGCCAATGCGCTGAAAGGCGTTGAGGGTGGTGCTGATGAATTGGGCGTTGAACTCGTCAATGAGTTCCACGGCACGATTGGTGAGGACCCCAAAGAGTTGGTCATACCGAATACCAAAGTAGGCAAAGGCCATAAACATACTCGCCACCTGCTCCGCGTTCATTTGGTCCACATACTCCATCGCCTTGCTAGCGAAGCGTTTGCTCAACTTGGGGTCCTTTAGCCCCGTCTTGGAGAAGGCCACGATGAGCGGCACAAGCTCATTCACCGTCACACGCTCACGTAATGACATGGCGCGACGGGCAATGGCGCCAAACACAAATTTATCGCGAAACCGCAATCGCGAGAAGGCATTCGCTAAAATCACAAGATGTGCCGCCTCAAACTCCCCCACGCGCGCCAGCGTCTGCACTCGTTTGGATAAAAACCCAAACAATTTTTCATGATTGATACCTGTCTTGGAAAAGGCGCTGATAATGTTGGTGACATCCTTGGCGTCGAGGTACTTTGCGTTTCGTGAGGCTTTCTGCGCTTGCATCTCAATCACCTCGCGGGCATCGCGCGACTTGAGGGTGGCACAGGCGGTGACGACAACGGGAAGCACATCAACCGTAATGAGTTTATCATTTTTGAGGCAGTAGTCGATGCACTCCCGCACCAGTTTGGCATCGCTCTCCATGCCAAAGTAGACGGCCGTGTTGAGGAGCAATGCGACGGAGCGGGCGTCGAGGCTTTGGCCCGCAATGGACGTTGCGAAGAGAACGCGACGGGCCTGTTGCGCGAGCATCGGATTACCGCCGCGTTCCTGATGCAACTTCTTCATTTGCAGCGCCTCCGTGGCGATGTTGCGCGCCGAGAGCTGCGAGCCACCCTGTGGATCAAATGGGAGTGCGAGATCCCCGCCATGAAGTGTGCCGACAAGGGAGTTGCCTTGCCAACGCGCGGCGCAAAGCAGAGCGCAGAGAGGACGCCGCAATACGCAGCGCATCACTAAAACACCTTCAACAAGAAGAATGGGGAGGGAGTCACACACGGGGTATGAGAGAGGTACACCCACACACAATGGAAAAAGGAATGTGGAATGGAAAGAGTGTTCCAAAGAAAAAGACAAAAAAAAAAGAAAAAGTGAACGGAAAGTGAAAGCAGAGGTTCAAACACTCATATGAACAAAAAGAAATAATAATAATAATAACAACAATAAATAATAATAAAACATGTACACACATTCAATCTACAAATGTATATAATTTATGAATATCACCTAAAAAAAGACACATCATCAATGACAACAACAATAACAACAAGAACAACAAAGAATACCTATGTAATGACACGCAGAAAAATTTGTCAAAAAAAAAAAACTACACACAAAAATGACAAAAACAAAAGAAGAGTACGAGTCATACAAATCATTGTAAAAATGAATCATAATGATAAAAGGAATCATAACACACAAAAAAAGGTGTGCGGTGTGAGATGTTTGGGTGTATCATCATCCACACAAGTTCCTTCCCGTTAGGCGCCGTTCGCTTGACTCAAACCTTCCGTTCCGTTTTCGCCCTCCCCATCCTTTGCGTGTACCTTTTTACGAAACACAACGCAATGGAATGGTGTGACGTACAATTCCTTCGGTACCCGCCGCAGTAAGCGATTCTCTCGACTAATCTTCATCATGGCCTCATTGGTCTCCTCGCACTGCACCGCGAAACCCTCCCGTTCCGGGAAGAGTTCTGTGATGTCACGCTTCGAGAGTGCGTATGGCGGCCCGCGCCGCGCGTTCCCCGCGACGCGTCCGGTGCGAAATGTTCCCTCCACATACGCCACCCCGTCCTCGGCCAATGCGCGCTTGAGGAGAAAGGCGTAGTCCGCGCGCTGGTCGCGGTTGAGGGAGGTGAGGCCTTGGCGCTCATAGATGACATCAAAGCGGGCATGACGGAGCGGGCCGTTCCACAACTCGGGGGAAAAGATATCGGACCAGTGAAGCCGCACGCGCGGAAAGGCGGCGGCGGTGAGGCCGCACTCCGTCCGCGCCACACACGCGCGCATCGCCGTCTCCGAGGCGTCGATGGCGTCCACCTCAAAGCCGCGCTGCGCAAACTCACGCACAATCGGGGAATCGCCACAAAGCGGCAACAACACCCGCGGCACCTGAGGAGTCAAAGCGGACGAGGAAACAAACGGCCACCAACGCAGCCATGCCCAACGCGTGGATTCCGCATGGGGCGGCGCATTTGTGGCGGACGCAAAGGCGGACGCGTCGTACAAATCGCGTCCCGTCACGCGCCGCACAAAGTCAAACGGCGCGCTGTAAAACCCCGACGTCGACTCCCCCGCGCGCCAAAGCGGATTTCCCTTTCGCCACTCATTCTCCCACCACCCAACCGACATGCGCGGCATGGTGGAGGCGGCGACGGGAATAAACTTGTAGCCGAGCATCTCGCGGTACTCGTCAATCAACCACGGGCCGAGAAAGACACCCGCGCCGAGGAGAATACCGCCGACGACGACCCATCCCTGAAGGCGACTCGCCGTCAACGCGCGGGGCGTCAGTTTGCCGCGACTCTTTGTGCGGAAACGGTTTAACAGAATTTGACTCTCCAAGTCATCGCTGGTGGGAAGCGTAAAGCCATTCCGCCAGAGAGGGGAGAAGCGCATCGACATGACGGTACACGAGGAAAGCAGATCGTTCAACGAACAGAAGCAAACAAAAAGAGAGAAAGGAATACGAAAAAGGAAAGCAACTACAAGAGAATATATATATATATATATATACTTTTTCTTTCTTGTATCGTCTATGTTCTATCCCTCTCCACTCGGATAATGCTGCACTTCACTTCGGTAAAAAAAATACAACAACACTAATACACAGTTATTTGATTACAAGAAGAACAGAAAAAAAAAAAAATAGGAAGTAAAGCTTAACAGACATGAGGTTGAAAAGTAATATGGAGAACAACAATAACAACAACAGGAAAAAAAAAAAAACGCAACGAAAACGGAGAAAAGTCGAAACGCAAATAGCATTTTTTTTCTCAAAGGAGTGAGAAGAAATAAAATAATTATCGTTGGTCGACAAACAGAATACACACACGACAAAGAAAAAAATAGGAACAAAAAGAAAACAAATAAAGAAACGAATATAAGTAAATGTATACATATATATTTATATATATGTAAATATTTACAAACATACGGTAAGGTAAAAACCGCACATCTACGTGATGTACAGAAGTATATGAATGATTGATCTATAAATGCAGTGATTTTTTTTTTGAGTTTTCCTTTTTGGACTCAAAAGCCTTTACTCCTCGCTGAGTACCCTTACTTCCCATTCACTTCGTTTTTCTTCTTTTTCCTTTTAAAATTTTTTATCGCCTGATTTTTTTTTTTTTTGTGTGTGTGTATTATCGATGATTTTTCAATGTTCTCTCTTTATACGTTCACTCATATCCAAATCCATTTCTTTTTCCTGTTTTTTTTTTTTTTCTTCAACCATTTTCCCTCCTCTCTTCTCACCAATATACTTTTTTAATAGATGTATGTCGTCTCTTCGCACCCCTCACTGCACTCCTTCCTTTATCCCTTGGAAGAGGTCATTCTCCCATAGTCATTATTCTTTCCGTCTCACACATAACACCCACATACATGTACGCTCCATCCCATGTCATATATATGAATATATATATATCATGTGTGTTTATTTGTCCAACAGTCTCATTTCGGTGTATCTGTGGTGGGGCACTGCGCCATCGCCAGGAGTATGTACAGATTCGAGTACAACTCCTGAAAAGCCCGTCCAATGGGAAGGGCGATGGGCGCGTCATCGAGTCGCAGCACGTGTTGCAGCATGGCGCCCATTGTGTAGTCGTGTGCGACCACCACATCCCGCAGCGCCGCCGCCGCTCCGGCGACCTCCGCCACCTCCAGCGCATCCGTTTCGCGCGCGTCGAGGCGCCACGCCTCGCCATCGCGGAGCTGCGCGGCGAGGGCGGGTCTGGCGCGGATGAGCGTCTGCCGCAGCGCGGCGAGGGCGGCGGGGAGGGCGCAGTCGGCGGCGCGCCGGTTGCTGAGTGTGGTCAGCGCGGAGAGCAGCGCGCGGTCGGCGCGCAGCACACGTCCGCGCAGCATGGCGAGCGCCTCGCGCGCCCCCTCGTGTGCGCTCCGCAGCGCGCCGGTCGTCCGCCACGGACCCGACGGGGCGTCGCGCGTCTCGTGCGGGGGCTCCGGCGGCGCGCGGCGAAACGTCTTTGGGCCGCAGAGGCGCACGCCCGTGTGGAGGCGGATCGTTGGGCGGGCGACGCCCTCCGCCGGGAGGGACGCGGTGCGGGCGGACGGGCGCGTCTTGCGGCGCCCCCCGGACGGGGCGGGGGACGGCAGCGCGGGCGACGGCGAGCGCGCGGGGCGGAGGGCGGGCGGCGCGTCGGGGCGGGCGGCGCTCCAGCGGCGAAGGGACTCGCTCCCCCCGCGCATCGTCAGCACGAGGCGGCGCAGGCGGAGGAGCTCGTCCTGCAGGTCGGAGATGCGCCGGAGGCGGAAGTCGGCGAGCGCGCACGCCCCGAGAAGCTCGTGTCGGAGGCGGTCCACCTCCAACGCGTCATCGGGAGGGGGAGAGGGGCCACAGTCGACCGCAGACACCTCCATCACACGTACAGAAGCAGATTGAAACGAACAAATATATATATATATATATATATATATACAAACAATAGTAATAAAGAAATATACACACGCACTCACACACTCACCCAAGGAAGGGGAAAAAACAAAGGATTTCTTTTATTTTTTCTTTCGCTGTTTTTTTCTTTTTTTCTTTTTTTTTGGGGGGAGGGGGAAATTCAAGAAGTGGTGAATATGAGAAGGGAGGGAGAGCTGAATAATGAGCAAGAGGAAAAGGACAACGATGCCGTGCACACTGCCCTTTCCTTTGTTTTGGGAGGAATTTTCGCTGCTGGATCCCCCCTCACCCAATCAAACAATCACTAAGAAATAGTATGGCATTACCCATACATACATACACGTATACACGTATACATGTGCAGAGAGAGAGAGAGAGAGAAAAAAAAAGGGTACGGGAAGTCCGAAAAGTCGTTAGTGAGAAGATATATAAAAAAAAAAAAGGAAAAAGAAGGTGAATGAAAAATAAGGAGAAAAAAAAACAATGTACTCAGAAAGAGGCCCCAAAAAATCAGATATACAAGATGTATGTACAATTTACCAAAGATGAGTCTACAAAAAAAAAAATCACCATTTCGCCTTGTTATCCTCTCTGTTGTTGTTGTTGTTCTTAAAAAGAAGAAGAGATAATAATAATAACAACAACAACCACAGAAAAAGTAGTAAAAATGGCGATGAAATGCACACGCACTGCAGCAGCGCACAAAATGAGAAGGAAATATATATATATATATATATATAAATGGCAAACACACATAAGGAAACTAAATTGCTCTCACCTTGCCACTTTTTCCTTTGTCTTTTTCCACATAGATATATATATATATATATATATATATATATATATATATAGATCTCCTTTAGGCGCTCTTTAAAAGCTCAGCGACCTCATTGCGTGTGATGGGCAACTCGATTCCCGCGTACATGGGCCAGCTAAGCATAGACGTTATAAAGTCCATCTTTTGAAGCAGCATCACCACAAAGTGTTGCCATGTCCGTTGGAGCAGTGTACAATGAAATGACTCCTCCTCCTGCCGTCCCGCGACATCCCGAAGAAAGTGCTTCTTCATCCGCGCGGAGGCGGAGGGGATGCCGGCGCGCAGTTCCTTTGGCATCCCATGCAACACGCGCCGCACCGCCTCGAGGGAGAGGGCGTTGTGGTGTCGCAACTCCTCGCGCGAGTGAACCTGCGCGAGCTCCTCGGCGGTGAGAACAAAGGGGGCAAACTCCGGGAAATCCTTGACGAGCACAATGCGGGTGAGGTAGAGCTCCTCGTAGCGGTCCCGCAGCGCCCGAGAGGCGTCAAAGCGCTCGCGCAGTAAATCCATTGCGTAGCACTCCGTGCGCCGCCCCTCAAACGGGTCGAGGGAGGAGTAAAAGGCGCAGAAAAAGGCGTGATGGCGGTACTGTTGGATAAACCCGCGCTTCACCGAGCGGTGGTCGAGCCCATCGAGGAGTTTACCGGTGCGTTTACGAATGGCGTCGATGAAGGAGAGGGATTCCCGCCGCCCCGCCGCGTCAGTGGCGGTGAGGTTGGTGATGTAATTGAGTGTGTCAAACGCCTGGTCCACGAGGCTCTGCGCGATGGCGGCGTACTCAGTGCGATCCTGCACCGCCTCGGGCATGGCGTTATGCATGGCCTCCATGCGCAGAAAGAAGGCGGGCAGTTTGGAGAAGCACGCGAGGAGGCCAGCGGGGTGCACGGTGTAGCGCTTGCGACATGCCGAAATAGACGCCGTCTGTTCCGCCACGCAACGCGCAATCGTTGTCGCCACTGTGCGCTCGAGGGGTTGAAGCAGTCTCTGGCAAAAGGCACTCGCGGCGGTGCGGCTGCCGTCGCGTCGGTACGCGCGTATCATGACGGCCATCGGCACCGCATACAAACGATCGCAGTGATTCGCGCAGTACTCCGCGAGGGCCACCAATTGACGGGCGAGGTAGCACTCCTCGCTGTCGGGTTGAAGGAGACGATCACCGCCAAATACCTCCAACAAGGACTCGTCCAGCAGCTTGGACGGACCCACCTCGCCACCAGGAAGTAAAGCCTCCCCTCCCTCCGCCTCATGCTCCTCTCCGCCCACCGCACTTACACGCTTCCCATTGGCATTATTCTCCCCAGAGGTGGTGGTC
This sequence comes from Trypanosoma mega, assembly GCA_030849715.1. Classification (NCBI taxonomy): domain Eukaryota; phylum Euglenozoa; class Kinetoplastea; order Trypanosomatida; family Trypanosomatidae; genus Trypanosoma; species Trypanosoma mega. The sequence continues at coordinate 18,852 of JASANV010001442.1, read as the reverse complement.
GTGAGGTTCACCGGTGGGTCGAGGCTAAAGGAGCGACGGAGCGTTTCCTCCTCCCGCAGCACCATCTGTACAGCCGCCTCGAGCGCCATGGCAAAGGCCACATCGGGCCGCAACTCGCCGCCCACACCGCCGCCCGTCATGCCGGAGACGATCGACATGGTCGCCACCGGCACCGCACGCAGCGCATTCGCGTTATACAGCCGCATTCCCTCATCCCTCGCGGCGGGGACATCAACGGCGAGGGCCGCCCGCCCACCGAGCGAGGCGCTACGCATCGTGCGTGGGGAAAGGCCGGCCGCCGTGCTGGCGGCGGGAGAGGGCGGCAGACTGGCGAACATTCGGCGCGGCGTTTCGCCGGCGGCGCTCGTCTCCATCCGCCCCGCCAAGGCCTCCGCCGCGTCATCGCGCACGCCGAGCAGAAACGGCCCGCGCCGCCCCACACGGCGCAGTTGGGCGCGAATACACTTAAAAAATCGGTGCATCTCCACCGCATAGACGCGTTGCATGGCGCTGCGGTATCGTCGCAGCACACCCGCGTGGGCGGCCGCGTCGACATGCGCGAGGGCCGCGAGCACATCGGCCATCCCACTCAGCACGACTTGGATTTCCGTGTGTGGACGCCAAACAATGCGTCCCGACCCGCTGAGCCGCTCCCGATCCGCGCGGTACTTCGCCTCCATGCGGGCGATAAGCGTTGCCGCGGCCTCCGCCCCCCGCGCCGCCACCATGGCGCGGCAGGAGAGGAAAAAGGCGCGCCGTTCGGCCACCGCGGCGATCGGGTAATCGCGCGCCAAGCGGCCATCCCGGAGAAGCGCCTCGGTGTGTCGCATGGCGGCGGCGATCGCGCGGGTTTGTGTGGGGTCCGCGAAGAGGTTTGCCGCCGTCTCCTCATTCGCGTCACGCAGCCGCGCCAACGCACCGGTCGCGTCGGGCGGGAGACTTAACTGCGCGCGAAACGCCTCGAGGCGGTCGTGCAGCCGCGCGAGGTTCTGCTGCTTGCGGCGCAACGTGTTGCTCGCGTGCTCGATCCGCTCGAGCGGCACCTTCGTGGCGAGCACGTGCTGCGAGAAGGGGGCGATGCGCGCCTCGAGCTCCTCCACGTCCTCCACGAGCGCCGCCGCCTGCTGCCGCGCCGCCGCCCACTCCTCGGCCGCCGCGACGAGAAGCCCGACGGACGACAGTTCCGCCCGCCGCTGACACGCCGACAGCGCCCGCTCCGCCGCGCGCACGTCATCAAAGCTGTCGCGGCGCAGCAGGCCGGCGAGGCGGCGGGCATCCGCGGCGGTTAACACGCGGCGGCGTTCGTGTCGAAGGCCCTTCGCACGCGCCGCGGCATCCGCCTCCGCGTCGGCGCCGGCCGCGTCGGTGAGAAAGGCGTGCACGGCCGTTCCCATTCCCGACGCGTCGCGATGGGCCGCCGCATCCCGCTGCTGGCGGCGCAGCGCGGCGACAAACATCTCGCGCTGAATGTGCGACTCAAAAGCCACACTCAGCATGCCACTGCTGCCAAAGTTGAATGTGGCCCCGAGGCTTCCCTCGAGGCTCACATCCACGAGGCGCGCGACGGCGAAGACTTGTTTCACTTTCACCGCTCGGCCCGACTCGGCGCGCGCCACACACAGCGTGGCGGCCGTACCTAGTGTGGGATGGGAGATGGCAGCGACGCCGGCGCCGGCGGCTGCAAAGGGACGGCTCAGAACGAGAGTGCGCGCGCGTTGGCTCGCCGCCCCGCCGTGGCCCACCTCCGCCACGCTCTCACACGCCAACACCTCCTCCCGGCGCTGTCGAAAGACCTGTTCCACAAGTACACGGGTGCCATCGACGTGCGCAGCCATGGTGCGTTATGGTGGCTGAGCAAGCTAATAGAGGACAAAAGGAAGAAAAAAAAAAAGAGCTAAAGGACACAATATACAATCTTGACTTCTTTCTTTTTCTTTTTAATTCTCTTCTTTAGTACGTGTGTATCTTGTTAGAATAAATATATCCAGAAAATGGGGAAAAAAAAAGGTGTGCACTAAACTACTTTTTGCACTGTAAGTATTTGTCGTCCTTGAATTCAAGGTGCTCTTATACCCTGTTGTTGTTGTTGTTGTTGATTTTTATATCTTTTTCCGTTGCTGGTGTGTGTACTCCGAATTTAGAATATCTACTTTATTTTTAACTCTTCTTTCTGATTTTATGTGCGTCGTACGGTATTATTCTTTGCTTGTTGGCACACCGCACACTGAACTGTTTCCTTGTCGTCCCAAACTTTAAAAGTTTTTGTGGTGGAACAGCACTAAAATATTGGATATCAAGTTCAACATACATTTATATGTGGTTGGGTTATAAAACCCCCCACACAAAAAAAAAAAAAAAAAACAGGAATAACAAAAAGAAAAAGAAAGAAAAAAATACGACGAATACGGTATGCATCCCTTCACAAAGCTCAAAACAGATATGCAGAACGTTAATGTTTATTGACATGAATATAAATAAATTAATTACTTCTTTCTTGTTACCATGGAATAGCTCTTCTCTCACTATTTTTTTTTTTGAATTTCAACTTGGGAATACACTTTCGCTTCTTCCTCCACTCCACATCGCATATACATATTTTGTATATTATTCCCACATTCTCTTCATCTATGTTTGTGTATGAGTGTGTATATGTAATGCATGCAACAACAACAAAAAAAAAAACTTTTTTTCTTAAGTATAAAATGAGAGATACGCTTTCCTCTCTCTATGACCAAAGCAGGCGTGTGCGTGGTGTGTGTTCCCCATTTTGGTCTGTTCACCCGCCTAGAATACGGATGGGGTTGGGGGCAGCGGCATGGGCAAGAGGAGTGTCTCCGGCGCCTCGGGTCGCATGGGGTGCTCATCAAAGAGAACCGTCGCGGACGGATCCGTCGGGTCGTAGAGGATTTCCTCACACAAGTGCCGCCGAATATCCGGTCCGCCGCGTCGCCGCTCCTCCTCGAGTTGCGCGTCGCGTCGACGTGCAAAGTGCTGAAACGTCACCTCCATGAGGTCATCCGTGGCTGGCGCCTCGGCGGAACGCTCTTGCAGCCGCGGAAGCTCCGCGAAGACGTGCGCCCGCCGCCCGCACGCGGGAAGTCGGACGGGATGGCGGTAGCGCAGCGCCTCCGCCTGCAGCGCGTGTTCGCGGGCGTAGGCGTCGGCGTCGAAGGTGGCGTCCTCCAACGTTTGGCGGTGGTCGAGCAGCATGCGGGAGCTTTGGCACTCGACCGCGGCCGGGGGGGCGGCGTCGGGCTGCTCCGCCACGTGCCGCGCCCGCCGCGGGTCCATTCTCCGACCCGCACGGAGGCCTTCAATGACGGCCGGCGGACCCAACTCCGTCCCGCGCAGCAATCGCTGCAAGGCGCGTGGGGATTTGGCCCATTCGCCAGGGCTGCCGCTCGGACTCGTGAGGCCGTTGGGACCCCCACGCGCTCGCCGGAGAGTAGCGGGGCTCCCGTTCGTATGGGCATTGGGGCTCTCGCTGCTCGGTTGCGCGTGGGGACTCTCAGTGTGGCTGCTCGAGGGGGCGGGGTGGTTCGCCTCCGCGTGGCGGATGTTTGGTGCACGGAGGGGAGGAGGAGAAGGAGCGGAGGGCAGCAACGCGGCGGCAGCCGGGACGCTGCGCACTGTGTCGGCCGCGCCTGTTGTACACCCCACGAAACTGATGCTGCTCGGGGGCAACGAACGCTCGGAGTAGCGCTCCTCCTCACTATCATACCTACTCCCACCACCTGTCCTTCTTTTTGTTTTTTCCGCCCCCGCCCCCGCCCCCGCCTCCGCCTCATTCATCCCTTCTTTGAGTAGCTGTCGGCTCACGTGTTCATACGTCTCCCCTTGGTCTTGACCTTCCCTGGTTGTGTCCAAAGGTGCGTGAGGGTCCACCTCGTCGAGTACATAACTCCCATCCCGCAGAGCGTGTGTTGGAATGCACATTTCCTCATTTGCTCGTTCTTGCCGTTGCCCTCGTTCTCCTTCATCGTCCACTTCTGCTTCCATCTCGACAAGAATCGCATCATTATCGAACTCACTTATTGCATCGTCATGGTGATCATCACAACCCTCATAGTGCACGTGTTCCTCTCTCTCCGTATGGCCGCCATAACCATCATATGCATCACCCACAGCAACAGCAGCGGCGGCGGTGGCGGAGGCAGCTGTGGAGGCAAAAGGGGGAACCGGTGCATAATGCATGGCATTATATTCACTCACCTTCTCTCTATCACGGGGAGCTGGACTCCTCTTTTGTGTTGCGAAATTAGCGCAGCGGTCGCCACACGGTGTTGGTGGGGAGGCAGCCGGTGGTCTCGCGTTTGGCTGTGGCATTTCATCCTCCACTTCCTCCTCCTCCTCTGGAACCTCTTGTGTGGCACTGTGATCCTCGTTACCGCTATTCTGTGCATTAGCACCACGCAAGAGGTCCTCCACCGGCCACTTCCACACATCCCCAACAGTGGTAACGACGACGAGGGTGCCATCTGCGAAGAGCTGTGTTCCCACAACGGGAAATCCAACATCGAAGCGAACCCGTTCCGTTACCTCCCCGTTTGGCGTGCCCACGTCGAGGAGGATAACGACGCCAGCAGATGTTCCGCATGCGATGAGACCAGCCGAACAACTTGCACAACGCACCTCCACGTCGAGTCGCACTAGCGCCAAGCAATCCCATGAAACCTGCGTAAAGTCCTCTGCGCGGTTTGGGGCAAATATGTAAATGTTATGCGGAAGGCACAGTGCGGTGCGTCCGGCGCTGTGGAGTGGTGAGGCGACAGGCTGCAGCGCGACGGCCGGCGACGGTTGCTGCGGAAGCACCGCGACGAGTTCGCCACTGCTGAGACCAACCACACAGCAGCAGTAGTCCGCGGCGGAGGAGATGAGCCAATCGCTCTGCGCGGTGAGGCAAACAACGGCGTCATCGAACACCCCGCGGCGCCACGCGAGGGTCGGAAGGACCGCGCCGCCCTCCGCGTGTGTGCGCCAGACGGACAACTCCCCCCGTCCTTCCCCGCACACAATGGTGTCGCCATCGCAGAAGACCGCGCTTGGGCGGCTTTGCAGCGCCGCGAGCACCTCCACACGCCCGGAGGCGGTGTCGGCGAGGAGGAGTTCGTTGGAGTGCGAGAGGGCGTAAAGGAGATAGTGACGCCCATGCGCGGCGACATGCGATGGGACGAGGGAGAGGCAGCGGAGGGGGGAACGCAGTGTGGTGTCGCCCAAGTGACTGAGAAAGAGACGAAAGGCGCCTGAGGCGATGTGAATGAGCTCGACAAATCCACCCCGCGTGGTTACGGCGATGCAGTCGGGTAGGAGAGGCGTGGATGATATGCGCACCACATCGCAGCGGCAACGCTCAAACTCCTGCAGAAGCGGCTGGTCTGTCGAGTCTTGCACATCCAATTCGCGCAAAGTCAACACTGACGGCATGAGCCAAAATATATATATATATATATATATATTCCTTCACCTCAATACATACCCATACAGGTTTTTGTAAGGCACAAAACGAATGAATGCGTCGATGCGTAGATATGCACCAAAATAAATAAAAAAAGGGAAAGAAGAAATAATAACAAGGAAAATACAAATGTAAAGCAAAGATTTTGCCCAGAAAGAGGAAAAAGAAATTTATAAAAGGATATAAATCAAAAAAAAAGTACTTTTCTTTTGGTCTTTGATGCTCGGAGTTTTCTCAAACATACTACCACTTGATGCATTGGTATTGTTGATGATATTAATTGGGCACAACAATAGTAATAGCTGCCCTAGGCTAAAAGAAACGTATATATATATATATATTCCTTCATTCCTTTATTCCACTTTTCGTTTTCTTTTTCATGAACGAGATGCGTTCTTGTTTAACGTCGATTAGCACGATTCCAAAAGAGGCACACTTGCACCCTCTTTCTTATTTTTTTTTTCACTTTGTTTTCCCTTTTTATCTTGGTCTCACTGTCGTAGTGTAAAAAAAAGGCTATTATTTCTTCCTTTTTGTGTGTGTGGTTGGTTAGCTACCGTTGTTCTAACTTCCCTTGCTCGTTTCCTGTCCCTGTATATTTCACCCTCCTCTCTCCCCCTCTTTAACTCTCCCGAAAGCCTCTTTAGGAGGCTTTTCTATTCTTTTTTTTCTCTTCATTACCTTTTCGCTTCAAAAACTCCCATGCACCACAATTTCCACAACTCTGCTTTCCATTTGATTCTCCTCTCTTTAGTGTATGCGTGTGTTTGGCTCTTTACACGAATGCACACACAGATAAATACAAATGCAGAAGAAGAAGAAGAAGAAGAGAAAAAAAACGAAACCACTTTTCACATACCCCCACACTCTCTTTCAACTGTTTTTTTTTTTCTATTCTTGTTTGCCCACTCCAACCTCTTCTTTTTTTGTTTTCTGCTCTTTTTGAACAGAAAAATTTCTCATGTTACAATGGTCCCATTTGCGCAATCGGTGTTGCTGGGTTTGCGGTGGAGCTGTGCGCGGTGGAGGCGCCGGGGGAACACTTTTGATCTCCTCGCATGGGGCCAAACAAGGCAGTAATACTCTCGTCCCGGGAGTGCTTGTGAATAACAGCCGCGACAAGTGGGGCGATGGTGAGAACAGTCAACTTTGGAATCAGTCGTTGATGTTCCTCCTGTGGAATAGAGTCGGAGACGACCAACTCGCTGAGTGCCTCACACGCGTTGAGGCGTTCGGGGCACGGCTTTGTGAGAATCCCATGTGTACAGCACGCCATCACGCTCACCGCCCCAAGTCGCTTGAGGAGCTCCGATGCCTTAACAAGGGTGCTTCCCGTATCACACATATCATCGACAATGACGCAAATGAGCCCACGCACTTCACCAACAGTCTGCATGGTTTCTACTCCCCCACCCGCCATGCGGCGCTTCACGATGGTTACAATGCGGCCAATGCTGAGGGTGTCAGCAAGCATGCGCGCCCGCTCCACGCTTCCCGCATCGGGCGAGACGATGACCATGTTGCTCGGGTCAAACCACGGGCAGGTGCGCAGGTATTGCGCGAACTCCTGGCACATGGTGAGGTTATCGAGCGGGGTGTTGCCGAAGAAGCCTTGAATCTGACCAGAGTGGAGGTCCAACGTCGTCACGCGGTCAACGCCCATGCGGGTGAGAATCTCCGCCACAGCAGAGGCGGAAATGGAACTGCGCGTCCCCGTCTTGTGGTCCTGTCGGGCGTAGGCGAAAAAAGGGAGGACCGCCGTTACACGCTTCGCATTGCTCAGTCGCATCTTGCGCACTAGAAGGAAGAGTTCCATGATGGAGGTGTTGATGTCGATGAGTTCGTTTCCACAGTTGGTTTGAATGATGTACACATCTGCCCCAAGCACACTTTCGCCGATGCGCACAACCACCTCACCATTTGCGTGTTGCGAGACAAATGTCCCGTGTGTATGGACGCCGAGGAGGAGAGCGACCGCCTCCGCCAAGGGACGATTGCCATTGCCAGAAACAATGCACACAGGTCGCCTGTCCTTTGAAAGGCGCATTGACACAGTGCCAAGGGTCGGGTGTACCGCTGACATGGTATTAACAGGGTCATAAAAATAGGCGCTCTCAATGCGCCGAAGGTGTCGGTGCACCACGTTTGGTTGGGAGTTATCGGATGCGTGGCTTGGAGAGGTCATGAGGAAAAAGTTCCCTCAGCAACTAAAAAAAAAATCTTTGACGCGAAACGCCTTCTATAACAAGGAGGAAATATACATATATGTTTTGGATTAACGATGAAAAATCAAAGCAGAAGGCGACAAAATAGAAAAAAAAAAACGAGAAAAAGAAGAAAAATAAGTTTGTAAACAAACGTGTGTGCATGTGTATGTGGCACGAATACACAAAACAAAGAAAACAAGAATCAGTGCAGAGGCGAGAAGAAAAAAAACGTCCACACAACTATTTCACAGTGCTCATAAGAACGCACTGGTTTGTTCTATTTGTGTTGCAAAAACAAAACAAAAAATTAAAAAAAGACAGACACGCGCAGAAACAATGCAACCACAAGAAAGAAAACGTAAACTAGTGACGTGAAGAACGAATCAAAGAACATAGCAATAACAAAGTAAAAGTTTTTTTCAAAAAATCAAAGGAAGATGATCTTCCTTTCGGTCTATATTTGTTTTTTGCTGATTTTCTTCTTCATTTGTTTTCTCTTTGTTGCTGTTACTTTATTTTCTTTTTCTTTTTTCTTTGTTACTTCTCTTTCCTTTTATGTGACTTGTTCTCGCATTCTGTGGTGGGTACATGGTACATAGTTTTACTAGCAGTTGAGTGGTTTTACATCAAGCCAGTCACTTGCGTGACTCTGGCAACATACGCAGCTTACACATTTCGTGATACTTCTGTTGAAACTCCTTCAAGTCAATACCGTGCTGGAGACTTGTGTCGCGTGTAGCGCGGTATTCCTCTGTTGGTAGTTTTGGAAAGAAGAACTCGAGGACGCAGTCCATCTCCTCTGGGGCGGGGCGGCCACCGAGGATTTCCTCCACACAGCGACGCAGTTGCACTGGTGTGATGATGGCGTCGCGGTTGGGATTCGTTAAGGAGTGAATGTCCGCCCGTCGCTCTGTGTAGGCCCGCGGCATAGTTGAAGCGAGGCGGAACATTTGTGCGCTGTTGAGGCAGCGTGCATCGAGACGGTCGCAGAGCTGTCGCAGGGCCTTATTAAAGACAAGGCGCTTGTCTACATCGATGGGGGCACGCTCTCGTCCAGCACTGCCTCCAGTCTCGTCGACCCAACGCGAAACGTCCTCCATGGAGAGGTAACCCGTCTCTGGGCATGGGGCAATGCGATCAAACACGGCCTGTGCATCAATGCGCCGATCTGTGATTTGCAACTCTTGTAAGTAGGACACAAATTCGGCGACACTGACGACACCGTCTTTGTCTTGATCAAACGCGAGGAAGGCATCGCGACAGGTATGATAACGCGTACTTATAAACAACCGAAAAGATGCGAAGAGACACTGCAACTGCTCCTCTGTCATTTGCTGCAGAATACGCCCCTCCAGGAAGTTTGCCGTGTGTTCGTCCATATCAAGTACATCAAACCGGTGGCCATTCACCACAACAACGCCACCCATTTTAATGTTAGACAGTGTGTAGTACCCCGAAGGAGCCTCCTGACCCGGTGACGAGGATGGAAGTGGAATGCGTTGACGTCGACAGAAACAACCACCCGCAAATCCCGTATTGGGCACCCTCGATTCTTGCAGCATTGCCTCTTCTGTTTCTGTGTAAAACGTGAGTGTAAAGCGGCGCTGTCGTTCAGCCAAGGAGCATGGCGGAGCAAGGCGAAGGAGGTAGCGTAACGTTTCACGAGGTCGCGGTTCACGAGTTTGTTTGATGGTTGTCGCATCTGTGGTGGCGCTGAAACCCTTGAGTGTGGCCGAAATAACGGTTGGACGAACTGGTGGCGCATGTGGCTCAGGGGCAATACCGAATTCATCTTGACAATGTACCGCCTCTTTCAAATCGATACCAAGCTGTTCATGGTAAAAGGAACGAGTGTAGGGATCACAATCGTACAAAAAAACAGGTCGGCCAAGTACATTGAGAGTGGCACCAACGCCAAAATCCGCTGCTGTGTAATACCCATCGGGGCCAATGTACGGTTCACGCATGCCATTGACACGGTGCGCAAAGCTGAGTTCATTGGCTTTTGAAATAGACCCGTCGCGTGGCAACCACTGACGCGAGAGGAAAAGGGAAGGGATTGCCTCGTTAGTCGTTGGTCGCTCCACAATAGCAACAGAGTCGTCCTCGACGTAGTACAAAATCTCCAGTTTCCGCACCACACCCCCAGCGATGGCGTCACGCTCATCTAGGAGAGCATAAAAACGAAGAACCTTTCCACTGTCTCGAACGAAACGCGCCGCCCGTACAGCTTCATCACCTTGATACTCATGAGAGAGAATACCAAAGCGTCCAGACAGCATTCGCTCTTGTGTGCGCCGCCATTCAGACATGAAGGCATCGTCCGGGCACTCAAATGGTTCACCAACCATCACACCAAGAGCAGTGAGGAATTCACGCGTAAACACATCGCAGTCGTAAAGAAAGAATTCGACTGCGTTGATGCGAACACTTCGACCAACGTTGAAGTGATTGATAGTTAAGAATTCATCATCCGGGAACTCTTCCCGCTGACGCGGGTCAGCTCGCACGGGTTGACGTTTCAAATATGGTCCCCCGCGAAGTCCACTGTTGGGAATGTATGGTTCTTGAATTAACACCGTATCATCTGCGAGGTGAAAGTGGATAACCACACGACGGTGCCAATACTCCTCCCTACATCCCTCAGGGGCCCGCTCGGTAAAGAAGGCATAAAATCGAAGAACTTTATCATCCAACGTCATGTAGGTTGCCTGATTACCATCCTTCGTGTCGGCTCGACGAGTAGTGAGGGCATGGAGGAGTTGTTGAGCTGAGAGCCCAAGACCTTCAGGTGGATCACGTCCATATGTCCCTTTGGACATAAACGCCCGTTTGCCACGAAATTCCGCCTCCAACTGCTGCGGCTTGCCCTGTTTTTTGCGGAATGCTGCATCGAACCAGTTGTGTCCCACGCGTGGAGGAAGAAGCTTTGCGTCCAGCGTGCGGATGTACTCTGGAGGCACCTCATGCCCGTACTTGGAAGGCTTTGGGGAGGTCATATTCGGTTTGATTTTCTAATTACACTTTTTCCGATTTTATATTCTAGTTTCTTTTTTGCTTCGATTTTTCCTATTTTACTCCAGGTGCAATGTGTTCCACCCTTGTTTCAACGACCCTATGCTTGATGAATAATACGTTGTTGTTATTGTTGTTTCAGTACAGAAAGAAAAGGAAGAAGAAAAAAAAAAGAGACACAAATCAAATCATTATGCCATTTAGGTGCGATAACTACTACAATAGCAACATCATATTATATATATATATATGTATTTATATATAGTTTTTACAATTTTGATATGTTGTGGAGCGAAAAAACATGAACACAAGAATAAATTATCGCCCAGTCATAGTTAGAATAATAACAATAACAATAATAATAATAATAATAAATAAAAGCTTAAATCATTGTTTCTGTCGTTGTTGTTGCATAATGAAAAGACGACAACACCATCGTGCTCAGTTCCCAAAACGAATGATACCTGCAGAGACCAACGTGTTAATCTTTGCAGATATGTTCGGATCCCGCATGTAGTCTTGCAACCGTGTTGGGTCACGCTGAACCTCACTGAGTACAAGCTGCATGTATGTATCCTGCATAATGGCCGCGACCTCTGGATCTGCCATAGCACGCTTGGCAACCTCATCTCCATCAGCTGACTGACCAGAAGCCATTTCTTGAATCTTCATCATTGTACGCATGCGTCCCTCTTTGCAATCGTCATTTTTAGGATCATGCTTCAGACCCTCATTATACGCTTGAAGCGCTTTATTGTATTGTTTCGTCCAGAAAAAGGCGTGTCCTCGACGAGCATGGGCCTTTACGAAATCTGGCTTAAGTTCGATGCACTTTTCAGCATCTTTAAGAGCTTCATTATAGGCTCCAAGCTTCAAATATGCTGCCGCGCGATTGCTATACACTGTGTGTTCTGTTGGATTTCGTTTAATCGCCTCTGTGTATGCTGTCACAGCCTCAGGGAATTTGTCATCCTTAAAAAAGGCATTCCCCTCGTCCTTCTTCTGTTGGGCTATTTCTGGGTTAATATACGCTTCAATATCAAGTTTCTCCTTCTCCTTTTCACATGCATTCAGCTTTGCCAGTGTATCAGGGTTTCTGTGCTCCACCAATGCCCTCTTGAAGAGTGCAATCGCCTCCACGTGGAGCTTAAGCTTCTGCAAACAGAGAGCCTGACGAGTCATGAGTTTAGCAACAATAGTAAAATCACAATGATTTTCACGGCCATGTTCAAGAGCCTTCTCACATTCCTCCATGCACTTCTCAAACTCTCCCTTTTCAAAGTACACGGCCGTAATGTTAAGAAGATATACAGTATTTTTTGGATCCTTGGACGAAGCTTCTTGATACTTGGACAGGGCCTCATCAAATTTCCTCTGCTTGTATAATGCGTTTCCTTCCTCCTTCAGCCTTAATGACTCTTTTTGATCGGAAGTAAGCTCAGGTTCTGTGGATTTCTTAACCTCCTTCTTCTCTGGTGGTGGCTTTGGCCGCGAACTTTCCTCATCATCACCACCAGACTCAGGAATTTCCACCCCACTCAATGCCATTATAGTCAACATAAAACGATTATCACTCATATATAATCGAGCTCTAGACGGATCCTTCATGACGTCATCAATCATACGGACATAGTCTGGTTGAAGCAGGAAAAGTGAAATCTTAGGGTTGCTTTGAATTCTTCCAATTGCCTCAGGTGTAAAAAGTTTTCCAAAAGGATCAGAAAAACGTGCTGTTTTATCCTTTTGAACGGCAGCAAGTCCCTCCTTACACGCGGCATTTGAAGGGTCCACCTCAAGACCCTTGTTGTACTCTATACAGGCAGCATCGTAGCGTCCAAGTCCATGGAGAGAGGCTCCAAGTCGAACATAACCCTTCACCCAGTCCGGTTTTAGTGAAACACACTTCTCAGCATCTTGCAGTGCTTCTTGGTACTGGTGAAGAGCCGCATAACAAGCAGAACGGTTACTGTAGAGAACATGATTAGAAGGGTCTAGCTGCATAGCCTGGGAAAAAAAATTAATAGCCTCTGGGTAACGACCAGAGGAAAATTCCTGATTACCCTTGTTCTTAAGCTCTGTAGAATCCATGAATGACGCTTATTTCTTTTTTATTTTTGTATGTTGTCGTTGTAGTTTGCGTATGTGTTTTGCTGTTGCTAGCCTTGTCTAACTCAAGAATACATACATATAAAAAAAAGAGATCAAATTATAGTTGTAAAAAATTTCACCAAAAGTAATTCCAAAAAGAGAATACAGAGTCAGAAAAGAAAGTCAAAAAAAAAAAAACTTCGAGTTCAAAGTACCCTTTCTTTCTATTTCATATCATGACATCCTACGAAACGACTACCAAAAATGTGCAATTCATTCTTTTCTTCTTTTTTTTTCTTCTTTTTGCTATATATTTCCTACTCTTCCCTAGTAAAGTGGCTTGAAAAAACAACTTCATATTCCACCAGTTCTTAGACACCGTATCCAGAAACAATAACCTCTCTCCTAATGATGAGCCTTCTTCTTATCCGACTTGCTCGTGTCCACCTCCTCACGTTGATTCAAACGAGCCTGCAAAGCAAGAACTTCCTTAAGGAGGCGTTCACGAGCACTGTCGTCACCACCACCACCACCAGACTGTGAGACCTTTGGATTTGTCTCAGCTTTTTCAACTGATTTCCTTGACTGAGTCTTTTCCATGATTTCCCTTACCTCATTTACTGAACGCAGCCGAACCGGAAGAAGACGACGCTCTTCCAATGGAGACCACCACTGCCAACCAGTGATGTCCACCTCCAGCTCTGCACGATCACGCACCTCAGGGCACCAGTCCATGTAACGCCAAACACCCAGCTGGCCCTCCAAATGCTTGATCGTCAAGCGCTGCATAATGGCCTCACGAGCCAAAACAGGTTTGAAACGTTCAAGAAGCTCCACAAGTTTGTCCAAGCGTTCAGCTTGCGCAGGCTTTTTGTACTGTTGGAGTACTGCTTCAACCTGAGTTTCATCACGTTCAAGCGTATTGAACGCAAGCGTGTCATATCGGAAACGCTTTTCAGTAATTACCTCGCGATCAATGGCGGATGCATACTCATTTTTCCAGTCAATTTTCGGTATTGTTGCATTTGGTAACTTTTCTTCCGCACGACGCTTCCGAAATGCGGCAAGCATTGCCTTTGCCTCCACATCACGCTTCAGTCTTGCCAATTTCGCCTCATCCTCGGGGGTATATACAACCCATTTTCCTATCTGGTCAAAATCATATTTTCCCTCCTCTTTATGATATGACCAGAGCGCATGACGAAGACAACGTTCCATAAGCGTCAATTTATCCATCGGTTGATCATCAGTTGCGTTTTTACGGAGCTTCTGAGCACCACCAAGAAGAGCATCAATCTCCTTTTCAACCTGCTCTATCGTAGCAGTGGTTTTCCGCGTGTATTGAGGCGGTTCAGCTCCTTTGAAGCGCTTCATCATCTCAATAGCGATACTGGTATTCCGCTTTACTTGCTCTTCTTTGCTGATCTTAGGAACTGCAACTGTCGGAAAATAGAGGACAGGTGCCACACCCGAAACGCATCGAATACCCGACGCTCCGAGCTTAGAATTAGCTGCACGACGCATCTGAAATTAAAACTTTTCAACAATACATATATATATATATATATATATACGGAATACATTCAAAAAAGATAAAGACAAAGGCAGAAAAAAGAAAAAAAGTATGGTATCGACATAAAAAAAAAAAATTCTTCACGTATCTTTCAAGAATCACAGGTATAGTCACCACAATTTCTGTGTGGTTTCTTTTTTCTTTAAAGTAATAAATAAGAAGAATTAAAGAAAGAAAACGGAAAAGCGAGATCAAATAGTATTTCCATAAAGGAATCGCTCTGACGGTTGCTCACGTCTTTGTGGTGGAGCTAAACGTACTGCCTGTATACCTAAAAGGGGTAAAGTTACGCCATCGGAAGTAATCCTTTGCCTCCTCGCAACAGGTCGAGGTGCTGCGCGCACTCCCAATATTCGTCCTCGATGTGCGGATGGTCCTGTTGCTTCACGATGCTGCCTTCGTACTGGGTGTTGCGTAAGAGTAGGTAAAATTGCAGTTCTGTCCAGTGGAGGATCGATAGAAGCAGTGACTATGATAACAGAATGGTCAATAGGGCACACAGCTGCGTGATCTGTTAACCATATTTTTGCACAGGATACATGAAAAAAATGCCCACAAGGCAGCCAAACACAGTTGGCAGCGGTGTCAAACAATTCCAAACAAATATGGCAAGTATCTGAGGCTAAAGAAGAATTCCAATTTTCTCGCCTTAGGTTCATAAATTGTTCTTCGGTCAAAACACTCTTTTCATTTGGTTCGTCTAGTTGTAGAAGGGTCTCGTAGTCCTCAGGGTTAATATCCCTGTACATTAGTGGAACAAGGTCAGAAGGAGGCTGTGTTAGAGATTGTTGAGCAACTTCAGTCGGTATAACTTGTCTGTCATTCCTCCTCTCGGCGATTCCACCTGCTCCTAGTAGTGAAAAAGGGTGATTCAAGTGTGTATCACTTCCGTGAAAACACTTTGAGCAAAGCATATAGTCAGAACAAAACAAACATTTGTAGCACTGTCCATTGGCATACTTTCTACATCCAGAACATTTCTTACTCACATTAGCTGCATTATTAATCCAAAGGTTTCTACAGAAGGGACAACGTAAGGAACTAGTAGCATTATGACGCATATATTGCTTGAAACAGCGCAAATGAATATGCTTTCCACAGCCACCCTGACAATAACTCAACGGAGAAGTGTCATCTAGCTCTTCAAAGCAAATAGGGCAAACATCTCCCGGATCAAGTGGTCTAGGAGCAGCAATAGTTTCGGATGCTACGTTCCTTTTTTGAACCGCTTTGAGTCTATTTTCAGCCTTAAGTAGCTCATCTACTTCAGCCTCGACAAGTGAGCGCTGCCAAACTAAAGGGTTTTCCTTGGGAAGGAAGAATACTTTACATAACACAAAAAGAATGTGAATGCACAAGCCAGATCCATCATGACATGAACAGTGATGCGGATCACCAATTGACGTTTTGTGTTTTTTGCGTCCTTCATTTGTGCTAATTAAAAAACTGGTTGGTCCTATACGTCTCACCAAAAGAAGTTGATGAGAAGAAAGATGCTCTATTTTATCCTTTACATCTGGAGGACAATTGGTTCTCCATGGTACAATTCGTGACATTTTCAAATTGTACTCCAAACATGTATACACAAGTGTTGCTTTTTCAGAAAATAGGGAAAATTCTTTCCTCAATTCGGCGTGTGTATGTGTGGTGTGTGTGTGTGTGTGTTTGCAAGACACAACAATAATAATAACTATTAAAATAGGAAGCAACGAAAATAAATAAAAAAAAGAAAGAAAAAAAAGAAGTAGAAGAAAAATCATAACTAAAGGAAAAGAGCATGCAAACAAATTGTGGCAAGCACGGGAGTACCTAGGTGAGGAAAGACAGATTCTACAATGAAGAAATATGTATATATATATATATATATATATATATATAGCACCCACAGAAAAGCATCATTTTATTTCCAAATAAAATAGCATGAACAATATATATAGAAATATAGATTTACTTACTCAGCAACGGGTTTGCTCTCGAGAAGTCGGCCAACCCCTAAGCGAACTGCTTGGCGCACCTCACCATCACTTACTGTAATTAACTCTGAAGTATCAAGGATCTTTTTAGGGGCAGATGCCAGTTCCTTTCCCGTTGCAGTGGTTTCTACCACATCCTTGGGACGTTTAGCATTATATTTAGTTTGTTTAGACTCTTTCAATCGCTTCGCCCTCGCATACGCTCTGCCTTTCTTTTCGAGTTGCTTCCGAAAACCACCTTTGCCGCCACGAAGTCGAATCAACACAAAATACGAATC
Organism: Trypanosoma mega; assembly: GCA_030849715.1. Lineage (NCBI taxonomy): Eukaryota > Euglenozoa > Kinetoplastea > Trypanosomatida > Trypanosomatidae > Trypanosoma > Trypanosoma mega. The sequence goes on along the minus strand of JASANV010001442.1, from coordinate 2,263 downwards.
AACACCAACTTTCTCATCTTCAACAAAGATGAAACCCCCATCCTCTATAGAATATAATTCAACGCATTCAGCGTCCACATCAATGCGGTCGGCTATGCACTCCCTCACCTCTTGAACTGAACAGGGGCCTTGGAGGTCTATTTTTCTCATTGCTGGGCATAGTGTACATGTGATACGACCATGCGGTGCATACGGCAACCCTTCCGATGGAATCGGCAATACTAACATGACAAGAAAAAAAAACCTGGAGTACAAAATACTTCAAGAAAAAGGTGGATTAAAAAAAATACTGAGACAAACAAATATAGAAAGTGCAGATCCACTTCACTCCGCAGAGAATCACGCAGACGCCCAAGAAACGGAAAAGAATTAATAATAAAAATGAGCCCATGAGGAAGAAAAAGATATTCCATTCTAATTTCATGGCTATGCGCACTCAAAAAAAAAAAAAAATCAGTGAAATCGAGAAAATAGAAAGTGCAGTTAAGATTTTACATTATTAGAGAAAAACTCGGCGTAGAAAATACAAAAAAAAAACGTTCCAGAAGCATCTCCTCAAAAATATACGAACACGAAAGAATCATAATAATAAACGAAAACAGGCAGAGGATAGAAAAAAGAAAAGAAAAAAAAATAAGAATATTTCAAGCGCGAGTAAGATATCAAGGCAAGAAAGTGCCCGCCGCACAAAAAAAAAAAACGATTACAGTTGATCGTATAACAAAGACAGAAAGCAATCAAAAGAAAAGTAGCAAAGAAAGTCAAGTATCCCCACGCACGCGCCTTTTTAAGGCCAAACTTCCTTCAAGCGGAAACGTGACAAACTTCATGCTTTCCACATGGCATTTGCCGAAACTTCACTCAAACCTGTAAGCCCAACAGCGCTAAATAGGGCGGCAACCACGAGGTGGCCACCCCATTCCTCCCCACACACACCGCAACGCTGATGGGCAAAAACATTCATTTCTATCGAGTTGGACCGAGCGTTGTGAACCACGATTTTATTGTAATATGTGGCACTAAAATTTGAGCGACACAATGGCTTGGGTGGTCACCGTCTCGTGCGAACACTTGGCCGAGCAAAACGAATAACCAAAGCTAAATCAAAACCACTGAATTCAAATAGCTTCCACTTTTAAAAAAAAAATTGCTACAAAGACCTTTTCCTGGCAACGCCGATCACCCAAACGCGGAGCCAGGGCCCTGCGCCCCTTACCAAGGAAAGTCAAGATTCAATAGGCGTGCTTGAGGTACGGCCGGGGGTTTTTGGTGTTAGCAAGCTGGCGTTCAACAGCGCCCCATTAGGGAGGCAAGGGTCACAGTCTTTCTGCGAATTGCCCTAAAGCTCCACGCGCCGACGTGCAGCAGAATCGCTCCCACTGAAGGTCCGTTTTTTGAACGCTTACCCAGCGGCGCGGCGATGTAGGGATGAACCCGGGACCTGTCTTGCGAGGGGCTCGGTGGAATGTATGGAGGGCTCTCGCAAGCGAAAAGGGTACCGCCGAAGAAGTGGAATGAAAGAGGAAAGGGTAGAGCGTGCTTTGTTCAAGTTGGGATTTAACGAAAAAGGGGGAAAAAATCCCACTTGCGGAAAAGTGGAGTCCTTTTTTTGTTGAATTCTTGTTTTATAGTTTCTTCAACCCCCTCGCGGTTCGGCTTGTTCTCGGCAAAAAGCATTGGTAAAGAAAAACCGCCGTCTACGGAGGAAGCGCAGCCGCTAGCCTCCAATTGTGGAACCAATCGGTTTGAGCCACCTTAATGTTCTCGAACCGACAACGCCATACCACCAATTGTTTGTTGAGGCAGAGAAGATGGAGTTGTTCATCATGTATTGATGGTACTGTGCGTGTCGTGAAAGTATGGTTACACATGAAACAAAAAAGTATTTCCTTGGCGTTTTTCATACGTCCCACCGTGTTGTCAGGGCCCAGCACCTCTTACTGAGGGAAGCCAAGATATAGATAAATTCCTCACCCAGGTACTATATGGTTAGGGATGGAAGTCGTTAGCACCGCCCGCATAATAACGCACCCACGAGATAATATGGGTAGACCGATGCGACCAGGTCGAGGCGTGAGACACCTTACTGTGCGATTGACATTTGTTCCACGAATTATCATTCTTTTTTGTGCACTTCTCTGGCCATGCCGGATTCGTAATATGTCGGAACGCCAGAGCGCGACGCTACATGTTTTTTTTCTTACAACGTAGACATTCTTCCATCACACGTACAGCATTGTCAAACTACTGACTGTTCGACATT